>CAJUYH010002964.1:35999-61950 GCA_910591685.1 Galerucella tenella
AAAAAATACAGTACACAATAAAAAAAAATTGTAAATCAACGCCATTTTCCAATCACTAGTATTATATTATGAAACAGAGTTCATGCTTTAAAAAAGTTCACTTTTCATAAGATAATTCAACGGGAGGAAAGTAACAAACAAAACTTTTTATTCCTCCTATGTGACAGAAATATTCGTATAATAAAAATAAGCTGAACTTCACTGTTCTGACGTTTCATCTAATCGTCTAATAACTCGTTTGTATTCCTCTTCTAGCAGACGATATTCCTTTTCCAATGTCTGAATGCGTTGCTCAGGAGGCGGAAGAATAACATTACCTTTTTTGTCTAAATTTTTTAGTGCCGACTCGAGTTTTCTCAAATCCTGCTGTTCCCTTTTGTAAGGCACATTCAAACGTTTTTTAACGTCCAATCTGTATACACGATATTCCTGTTCATTGGATAAATCAGTGGCACGTAATCTTAAAATTTCATATATTCTTCTTGCTTGTCGTTTATTTATTTTATATTTCTCCCGGGCTTCAGTTGCCATCGATTTATTGAATCCTTGGTATAAACAATCTCGCGAAAAACATGGTAGTATAACACAATTTAATGCATCTACATAATCTCTAACACGTTGGAAATTTACCGATGGATCTTCAACTAGAAAAATTATTATGATGGATGGTACAATAAATAATGACAGATTAATGGAATTGATTGACAATAATATTTCTAATTGACTCACCAGTAATATCTTTAACCTCATTTTTACCAAGATACTGTCGATAAATAGCTCGCAACAAATGTGCACCAAGTCCTAATTTTTGGAATGGCGGTAAAACAAGAATTTGAGCGATACGTGGTCGAGTATGATGAGGATATGCATAGTATTGATAGACAGTTCCAAATCCAACTGTTGCATAACGAGTGGCACCGGGCATGGAAGTATACTTTTCATACCTATAACAAAAATCCAGAATATTCTCATTTAATAATTGTAAAACATTGTCATTGACGAAATGTCATTTTACATGACACCTACATGTTAAAATAATGCCACTGATCATCGTCAATGTCGATAAAGCTTGCTGCATCAATATACCACAAAAGGAACATTTGTAATCGCTGATGGTATTCTTTAAATCCTTTGCAAGTCATATCAGCTTTATAGACTTCAAAATTTCGTATTTCACCTTGATCTACGAGCAATAAAATGAATTGTAAATGGATTTAGGTAAAGGATGGTATATAAATATATATGAATGAGTACCAGTAATAGAGAATGAATGTAGAAGCTCCCCATAAGGTTTAAATGTATCATCCTTTGATAGAAATTTAATAAATGAATCTAAATTATCGTGAACTGGTGGCGCCAATTTCTCCGAAATTTTTGGGAGGACATTATCAGCTTCTACTCCCTCATACATATCCTTAGGTACTTTCTCAGAGTAGGTCATACCCAAATATGTTTCTAAACAGCCAGCTGAATAATACAATTTTATTTTCAGATCTTTGTAACCAAAAATGGTTTCGCTGAAAGAAAAACAAAATCACACAAATATTATCAAATATTTTTAAACGTATGGGAAGTGTTAGTATAAACGAATGTGGATAAAAAAAGTGAAGCTCACCTATCGCCAAATATTTGATGAGACATCTCCGGAGCGAAAGCAGTATCTGGATCCTCCACATCTTCCTCATCTCTGGCTAGCTTTAATTCTAAAGCATCATTGCTATCTATGACGTAGGCTTTTAATCGAGCAGTGACTGTATCGTCCATCATTCGTTGCAATGAAACTGAAAATTTACTTCAAGATTAGATGTCAATTCAACGGGCATTAGAACAGGTGAATAGAAAATACGAGAATGTATACAATTGGCATAACGGTTGGCAACGTAACCTCAATACGAAATTGAAATCGACGTTAATATTCTATATACTGACATATATCCCTGTTTTTTTTGATCAACTGCTGTATAATGTTGAGAAGATATGTTAAAATATTAATTAATCATACCTTATTTATTGTTATTATTCGTAACTGAAGTTCAAAATGGATACTACAATTGTCTTCACTGTTCGCGCCAAATGTCTTGTTTAATTGCAGTTGCTTGTGAACGATGCTTGTGTATGTGTCAAGTATGTTTCGTTTGACAATATATACATGGATATATATATATATATATATATCCATGTGTACATATGCGTGTGTAAAGAGAAGGCATAGGGGGCGCGTGTGAATATCAGCTTAGACAATTGTCATGAAATATTCGGGTTTGAACAGTTGATATTAGTGATATTTATCATTCTACATATTAACATTAATGATGATGGATTATGAATTTAAAATAAAAACACAAAAGGATAGGACAAAAGTTGAAGATTTATTTGAATTTGAAGGCTGTAAAGTTGGACGAGGTACTTATGGCCACGTCTACAAAGCTCGCCGAAAAGAAGGGTTAGCTTGAATACTTCTGTCAAATTGTCATATTACTTTCACATTTTTTCACATGTATAATTGTTCATTGTAGTGTTTCAGATAGTGAATTTAAATCGCGGCCAGACACAAAAGATTTTGGTCTCAAACAAATAGAAGGCACTGGTCTCTCCATGTCGGCATGCAGAGAAATAGCTGTAAGTCATTATCATTGTTAATTCGCAATACCGACCAAGAAAATAACACGATAGATTCATTTATATAACATTAATTCACTTGAATTGCAGTTACTCAGGGAATTAAAACATATTAATGTTATCACACTTATCAGGGTATTTCTCTCTCACAATGACAGGAAAGTTTCACTACTGTTTGACTTTGCAGAGCATGATTTATGGGTATGAAAACATAATTTTATTCATGTAAATTTATTTTATTTGTATATATGTGTGTGTGTAATGAATTCTATTCGATTGGCAGCACATAATAAAATTTCACAGAGCTGCAAAAGCAAATAAAAAACCCGTGATGGTGCCAAAAGGTATGGTAAAATCTTTGCTATATCAAATTTTAAATGGTATACATTATCTACATTCCAACTGGGTTCTCCATAGAGATTTGGTAATTTCAAATACATACAAATATAGTATATCATAAATACCTTTTTCATTATTCAATAATAATAATTAAATTATTCAAAATATTTTCATACAGAAACCAGCGAATATTTTAGTGATGGGCGAGGGAAATGAACGAGGACGCGTGAAAATAGCAGACATGGGTTTTGCACGATTATTCAATGCTCCTTTAAAACCTTTAGCTGATCTTGATCCAGTGGTTGTTACATTTTGGTACAGAGCTCCAGAATTACTTCTAGGTGCGAGGCATTACACAAAGGCTATTGGTATGTGTTTGACATAATTTGACTTCCTTATATCACCCGGCCAATAAACGCATAATGAACGTGACATGATCATATATTTTTTTTTGTCATAGATATATGGGCTATAGGCTGTATATTCGCTGAATTGTTGACTTCCGAGCCAATATTTCATTGTAGACAAGAAGATATTAAAACAAGTAATCCATATCATCATGATCAATTAGACCGGTAAGTTTTACATTATAATTTTGTTTGACAATGATATTCAAAATATATATTAATAGGTATTCTTTGCAGAATATTTAATGTCATGGGTTTTCCATTGGAGAAAGATTGGGAAGACATTAAAAAAATGCCTGAACATCCCACATTACTCAAAGACTTTAAGCGTTCAAAGTATAATTTTATTTATAAAAAATTTCAATATTCATCATGTCCATAAAAACATGTGACATTTTATCATTCATTTTACTTTTAGCTATGCAAATTGTTCACTAACAAAATATATGGATCGACATAAAATTAAGCCCGATAGTAAAGCGTTCAATTTGGTAAACATTATTTTCAATTACACATTTAATTTTTCGAAATGTTCAATAATAAATAATTGATTTTATTTTTCTAGTTGCAAAAATTGTTAATGATGGACCCAAACAAACGAATAACGTCTGAACATTCGATGCAAGATGCGTACTTTCAGGAAGAACCACTACCAACTCAGGAGTACGTTGTTGATTCAATTCAATATCTATAAATCTACAGAAATATTATTTCGCGCTTTTTTAAGTTTTATTTTTTATCTAATAATTGTTACTAGCATATTTGCCGGTTGTCCAATCCCTTATCCAAAACGGGAATTCTTAACGGACGATGATTCTGAGGAAAAGACTGAAAATAAAGCTCGCCAGAATCAACAGCAAGCTGTAATAAAAATACATATAATTATTCAATATATATTTTTATATTTAAAATACTAATCTGAAAATTTGAATGAAATTTTTAGCAACCGAATCAACCGCAACAAGGAAATAATGAGCACAACCATGGACAAAATCCCAAAAGAGTGAGACTGAATGGGCCACATGGTGCACCCGAGTTCCACCAACACCAAAGTCACGCAATGACTCACCAACAGCAACCTGGAATGGTATATTCGACTGCTCAGCCAACTCAATCTACAAATTTTCATCAGCGTTACTAGTCGTCAATTTTATTCTTATATCCCATTATTGACCAACTGTTGCTATAATAATTTGTTCATGAGTATAAATATTAAAAAAAAGTCTCATTTACAAATTGACAAAATTTATCGTGTAATATTTTCTCGATTATAATAATTACATTGTCATATATATATTTATATAATTTCTCATACTGTTTTTTTTTCTTCGCACCTATAAAACTGCAACGCAAATAATGGATTACTCACTTGCGTCAGACAATTTTTAATTTTTAGCGCATTAACGTCATAAAATTAATAGCAAGATCTATTGTCTCGTTGCAATTAAAAATACATACATGTATATGTATAAAATGTGTATAAACATTCTGTGCAGGTGATGTCCGGTGCATAACGCGAATGTATACGTGATCTCACATATCAATTTTCATCTGATATCCCATTCATTGAATTTCTCAGTTGTCCGTTGGTTGCTACTACTACTTTACAAAAGGAGGATTTGCAGCGCATTATGACGCAGATGGGGCCTAACATATAAGTCCCATTTCTACTATAATAAACAGGATGAGGAGGTGGGGAATATATGACAGAGATGGGGCCGGAAAACAGGAGGAAGTGGGAGATATCGCGCTTGCGCACAAGATTAAACGCTCGCGCGCGTTCCTTTGGTCTCTTCGGGTTCTCTCCCGTTGTCTTTGCACTCCTGAAACGCAGTTTCCGCGAATCCGTGTACTAGACGAGATAAGTGTGCGCTGTGTGATGATGTGTGTCAAACAAAACAACAGTGTGTGAAAGAAATGAAAGTGGCTGAATGAAAGAAAAAGGAAAACGGTTAAGGTAAATTAGCCCCATGCACTTTATTTCAATTCTATATTTTATTTATTTTCTTGTTTTTTTAATTTTTTATTTTACATGTTATGATCCATTAAAATGTTATTGTTGTTATTGATATACTAATAGCGATAAATTAAAATGAATTGCGTCGTTGTTTATGCACTTTTGCAATTTATTACGTGCTTCGCAAGCGCAATTACTGTCGTAGTAATTATTCGCGTGAAAAGTACGCGCCAAAGTGTATAGGTAATTAATAGAATGGAGAAAAAATGATTTTCCCCGATACTTTGAGTGTTTGCACTCTAAGTACTTACCTTTCGTAACTGATCGCTGAGATCGATACAAAAATTCCATTCATTCACGCGGTTCCTTTCTCTTTAAATGTTACCCGAGAATAGTTGGAGTCTCGCGTGTGTTCACGTCGATAACTATTCAATTATATATTCGTTTAAAATCATTTACATTTTTATATCAAATTGATCAAACAATTTCTCTTGACTTAAAGATTAATATTGACTTTTGAAATAATGGGTGGCGGGAAAAAAAATATATATATATATATTTCGCAGTGATGGCAAACAACTTTGCAATACTTAATATATACGCATATTATATATCTCTTATAAAATAGGAGAGAATTTAGCAAATCTTCACATTAAATTTGCGTACGTGTCGCCGTATCGTAATAGGTATATACATATATTATCTCTCCTCGTGTATGTATCTCTCTTAGAAAGTGCCTCATTTGGGTTTGTCATAAACGACCTTGCTGAGTTCTCTTGTGTCGCCTCTTGTTCTTTCAATTCAACTATTATCTCTTCATATACAGTCCTATCCTTCTACAATAAAACAATCGACAATGAGTGATAGCAGGAAAGAGAGGGGGAAAAAAAAAGAAAAGAAGAAAAAGGAGAAATGAAAAAAAAAAAGAAAATGAACAATAAAAGTGTTATTGTGTTTATATATTATATGCTCACATATGTATATGTATCTCTGTATGCAATGAATGGAATCCCTTGCGTCGACGTAATGCATTGCATTATAATTGTTGCGAAGGTGGCAGATGATTGCCGGTTGCACGACGTTTGTTTGTCGTGTGTGGTGTAAAGGGAAGAGTAAAAGTGAAGGGGCGGGGATTTCGCTCCTGACCACCATCGCATCTTGGCGGGGCCATGACCACGTTGCGACAAGGTAAACCCGCACCAACGCCAATATACGTGCACACACACACACACATACACGCATTTATATATACTCAAGTTGATTCCAAACCCATAGACACTCTGAGAAGTTATGGGAGGGCCTGACCTCGCTTATATAATATAAAGAATTATTGTTAAAAATTTTTTTTTTCTTTTATTCATTCAAGTTATAAAGCCAATGTTGTCTATGGCAAAAAAAAAATGGAAAAGTTATTCGTTATCAGCGTAACACATTTTTGTTTGGACTTATCTGCAATAGAAAATGAAATGATATTCAATAGCGGATATAGACAAATATGCCAAACATGTGTATGTATTTATATACAATATGTATACACGTGTGTATATAAATTATAAGTTTGAAGAACACGCAAACTTTACTCTGTTGTATTATAAACATGCGGTCCAGCGTGAAATATACCTACTTAATTGGTGCGACCGATGCCCGTTGGGTAACTGATCTACCGCAATTTTGTTACGCTCCTTTGTGTGCTGCTCTCACCCGGTTACGAGATACATATGTTTTTTTTTCGTGTTGACGGCAATAGACGAACCATTCGCCAATTGGTATGAGAGAATTTGAAATATGTTTGAAGAATTTTGTTCGACGATACATTTCAAATGAATGTTCAATACCCTCCTGTATCTCCAACATTCATGTATATTCATCCAGTAAGAAAAAAAAAAGATATTGATTCATTTTTTTTCTCGATATTACAAGAATGAAAATGATAATATAAATATGCAATAACCGGTTTTGACATTGCAAAAATATACTTATAGCGATGCAATTAATTATTGTGTAATCAGTTGATTGTGTCGTTATGTTTTTTTTTTCTTCTTCTTTTTCAAGTCCTTCTGGAGGAGGGAAAAGGAGTGAAAAAATTTTTCAGGCATAATTGGATTAAATATAAGGTATTGGATGCGCGACGCAAAATTATTCCAGCTGTGAATCGTCGAGTTTTTAAAGGTGGAGGATGAAAAAAGATGGAGTATGTTTTATGCGTAAGAGAGAGAGAGAGAGAGAGAGCAAAAGAGAGAAGAAGTAGGAGACTGCGTGAAAGAAAGAGAGATAGAGATAGATAAAGAGGGAGAGAGAGAGAGAGAGAGAGAGAGAGACGCGACAGGCGAGGTCAGCGAGGTGCCCGATATGGTATCCATCCTCCGCCCCATTACTACTATTTTATATATGTATATATGTACATATGCATATATGCTTATGCTACCTACGATTTATAGTATATAACAGCCCTAGACCCCGCACATTTGAGTCACATTAAATGCATTTTCAATGTATATGTATTTTAATTCAATAACTTCTTATACATAGAGAAATACATGTGAAAAATGTTTTTTATTTTCATCCTTCCACTGAAAATGGAAAAGCCCGTCCTTCACCTTCATTACCATATATTTCCATATCTTATCAAACAATTCCAACCAATTGAACGCTCCAAACAGAAAAACTCGTAATGTTTTTTTTTTTTTTTTTTTTTTCTCAAAACATTTTTTTCATTTAATGTCAAAAGATAATTAATATGCGGGCACGTAGGTGCGTGTAGGCCGTTGATAAATCTATGATTCGATCTTTATTTATTATTATTATTATTATTATTATTATTATAATATATTTTTTTCTATATCTGTCTGCCATATTGTATGTGAGTTTCGAATTCGAATAAAAAAAAACAGATTTTTTTTTAATCTTACAAAAAAAAAGGGAATGAAAAATAAGCAGTGGCTTTGGACGACGTTTATGGGAGTGTGGCTAGTAAGTTGCTATATGAAATACGACGTAAACTTAAATAGATTTGGTCTTCAAACACTAAATGGCAATGAACGATTTTTCACGCGGTCAAATTCATTTATAAGAGCAATAATGTGAGTCATTGAACGACGGTAAAAGCCCTATAAATCCAATAAGACATTTCACTATTGGCTATACGTAATCAAAATGTTGTTCTATGAACGAGAAGAAGTTGAAGATGATGAGAAGAAGTGCATAGGCCTGGTTGGGAGGGCATGTATGGATTCTTTAATAACCCCAGGGATTCTATTTTTAAACGTGACTCGAGATTATGTGCCCGTACAGTGTGACGCAATCCTATGGGTCTTTCTCCTTATTTTCTTTCATCTTCTTCCTCTCCTACTTCTTTATACATTCCCCCTTCTCATTCACTCACTCACTCACTCACTCACTCACTCACTTCCTTTCTTGATTTATCATTTTGTCTCATGATATGTTGTACTCTCGCATCAATCATCCTATCATTCTCCCATACTTACTGTAATAATAAACTTGTAACCTTTTTCTTTTCACTTATTCAATGTCATTTTGCGAAAAATTATTATTGGAATACCGTAAGCTAAACCTTAAATGGAATTATTGCAAAGTTAAATCCTTGTTTGTTCCATGTTGTATGACACATTCATTTTTTTTTTTATTTCTTCATTTTTTTTCTCTTTCGTCTGTTCTTTTATTTGCACTTTATTCAAGTACAGTGATCTTGTGCGCATGCGCACAATCAACACAATCGACGACGCTTTTCTCATCCTTTATCCCGCGCGCGCGCGCGCGCGAGCCCATTCGACCTCACTCCAGTTTTATGCTCTTATAATTAATTGATTATATCCACACATGTATATTGCCAGTAAGCAACTAGTAATTATTTATTTTCCTCATTGCATTCACAATGTCATTTATATAAATATATATATAGGCTAATGTTAGTGGCGCCATATAAAAATTCACAGTGATATGCATGTGTATTATTGTAATGTATCATATACAATTCGTGATCATCGCGTTTTATCCTGTACCGGGTGGCTTTATGAATCACAATTTATCCACATTATTGGAGTCTTTGTTCTTGTTTGTCTTGTCGTGGAGAAAAGGCACACACGTTTGTGTGATACAATTGTAAATGCATAAACAGTTGAGTTTTCTTTTATGTGTCCACGTATCCTTGAGACATATTCGTTCCAAGAATGGTGCATCATTGATACACATAACAACCTCCACTGTCAATACTTCCAATGACTTTGGTGTTGCTTTTTTTTTTTTTTTTTACATTTTGTTTTTATATTGTGACAAATTTAAAAATGAAAGAAGATGATTTGTAATTAATGGGTGTGCTATTATTTGTGCAATCCAGCGTGGCATTGACGATGATATTAACATCAGAATGGGTATAATGCTAAAATTAAACTTTAAAACCACCACTTTAATAAGCCATATCGGTAATTTAAGGAACTTGGTGTTAAAGACACCATGAAAGGCTCTCCCGTTCACCTCGAACGCAAATCCTCGAGTCGCACTTTTACGGACCCCTGTCACACACATCGTATATATATATATATATATATATAAACACACACGGACACACATGTCCACACAGATTATTAAGACTCATCGGGCGGGTGTCCGTGACTGAATTTGCAGTACATAATATTTTTTTATTCTAATTTTTTATTTTGCCCAGTTTATTCGCATATTGCATCTATATGTAATATGGATGTAAAAATGAATGAGAAGAATTAAATGGTTTATATCAGAGTGCTAACTAAATTGCCATGTGGCAGTTGATTGGACAAATGATTCATGAACAGAGTTCTGCCAATGATACCTATTATCTGAGGGCAAATTTATTCAAGCTGTTTATATACACCTATCAATTAACTAATCATATACACATTATAACATAAGTGACTTCATGTTTTTCTAAGAATAACAGCTTGATGTTTAATAAACTTTGCCATTTTATTGTCTGTTTATAAGAGATTGCACGAAGAGTTATCACAAATGCCTTCAATATGGATTCTAATGTCGGTCTTGACTACATTGTCGATAACCCGGATTATTGCAATAAGCTTGCATCAGGTATTTATTAAAATATTTTATCGCCATATACCTACCAGTCATTCAATATTTTTTTTTTTTTTTTCCGTTTTAGCTCTAGATACTGCTTGCACTTCTGTGAAGAAACAAGTTGTGGAGTTACTGTCAGCTCTTTGTGTTTATAGTCAAGATGGTCGACAACGTGCCATCGATACCCTTCACATATACCAGGTACAATTTCCTATTTTTATATTTAATTTTGTTCCTGTGCCACGATTTGACTTGATTATTCATTTGAATATATATATATATACAAAAAATAATGTGTGCTCATGAATTGTTTGCATTGAGAGAAATGTGTTGGTGTGTGCTGTGTGTCACAAGCGAGAGGGAAGACACATTGATCAAAGTGAGCAAAGTGTGTATATATAAGGGACACACTCGAGTACATCTCAATTCGTGGCGCCTTGAATAATTCATTGACTTTTAATCGAATTGAAGCGAACGGTTTGTGTCCAATGTAAACATCAGCCGTGTGTGTTCGAACAAAACTTGAATGCATCAATGTTTTTTCTTACTATTCTTTTTATTTCCATTCTGCTGTAAATAATGTCCATTGTATAATATATATTTAAATGGATATAACGGTAACGGGAGTGAATCATTGAATTAATTTCATTTATTGTATATATCTATATATAGGAACGAAAAGGTGAACGTTATAGGCTTCGTGCTATTGTCGATGAACTGCAGAAAGCATCAGCTGATGATTACCAAGCCGCATTGCTGGCGTTCATCAATTGTCTGGTGATATCTACACCAGTGCTCAAGGATCGAGTTCGCATACGCAATGAATTTATCGGTAATAAATGAATAAAACAGTTGAATACATTGAATCATCAATAGAAATCATTTCTTTTTTTATACAATGAAGATAAAGCAAAATGAACAAACCAAACAAAACGATTTCTTTTTCAGGATTGAAACTTCTTCCAATTCTCAACGACCTGCGGTGAGTTTTAATGAGGAATTTGGATTAAAAATTAATTGATTAATATGTTTTTGCATGAGCTAATAAGACAACAATATGAAAAATAATGAGTTGAATATGGAGCATGAGAGTTTTGTCGTTGCAAAAGAAATAAATGGATTACAAGTGTTCACAACGCAATAAACGACGCCATGAAGCGAAAAATAGACTATATCCATATATATATATATATATATATGTCGGCATACACAGACTTATGTGCATCAGTATTTGACTTTCTCCTCCTCTTTCTTCACATTCTTCGTAAAACTATTTAGCGTATATGTATAGTGTCACGCTAACGGTCTATGGTTACTATTCAAGAGAACACATACACAAACTACGATGGTGGGTTAAAAGGGAAATTAAGAAGCAAAAGAGTGTGAGAGAAAATGGAGAATTAGAGAGGGAGAGAGAGAAAAGCCCGAATTAACTTGGCTCCTGGCAAACGATGGTGTACACCTGCACAACTCTGTATCTGCACTCGGCTCTTCTATTCCGCTGGAGCAAAATAGGGAAGCTGCAATACATACAGTGTGAAAGTGTTTGTCGTGTGTGGACAAGATAGTCTCTGTCTCTCTTTCCATTTATCTCTGTGGGTTGGTTCCCCTCTTATTGGGTGTAATTAATTTTGTTCACTTCTTCATGTCATCGCGACTCTTCTCTTTCACAAATTGTTCAATAACGAGCGAATTGAGTACACACGTGCGCGGTTGAGCGTACAATTTATTTTTTCGATAACTTCCATCTACCGAATTGTATCGATGTGAAAAATTGCTTGTGCTTAAACTTCAATGTGATGATTGGATATATTATACGGATAAATTATTAATGTTGGTAAGGCAAACATGTATTTTCATAAAATAATTGGATTAATTGGTTGTGATGGTGATTGAAGAGAAGAAAATACCATGACTATTAGTCAAAGTTATTTAAAGAACTAACGCGTTGAGGCACTTGAATTTATCCAACTGCATGCATGTGTTAATGCTCTTTGAATAATCCAACGTGAGTTTAATCGTTGGGACAATACCAGTGAAAAAAAAAATAACGGGTTATGCGATAATGGCGCAGGTGGGGTTATTACCGGCACCTTTCTGCTATTCATATTCACTTCTCACTTCATGATTGTTTAGTGACAGTTAGTTTTTCCTATGTCACCAAGCGAGTATATATCATTTATAATTCAACTTCACTTCCACTGTTATCAAATAAAAATTATTCTCTTTGTCTAAATCAAATATAATTTCTATTTAAAACATGTGAAAAACGACAACGTTATGGAACAAATGGCACGAGAAAAAAAAAATATGGTCGTCGGAACATTTTAATTTTAGAAAATATAGAAAATGAACGAGCTTGTTGTGTATAATGATTGCAGGCAGCAGAAGAGCCAGTATTCTGATTTAAGAGTGCAGCTAGAGGTATTTAATGATCAAAGAGAGACCGATGAGGAGCTTACTAATCACGGACCACCCGGAATCGATCTCTCATCACATATTGATATTTTCTATGCAATACTAGGCCAGGCAAGTGAAATAAAATGTTCTCAATTATAATTCCGTTATTGTCATTTGATAATTATAATGCAATATATTGGATTTATCAATGAATTTTTTCTCTGGTAATTCAGATTGCAGATACACCACAGGAAATTCCATTTCTGAGCATTTTACAACATCTTTTGCGGCTGGATCCAAAAGAGCCCGCGAGTGATCTTGCCTGGGACACCGCCGAGACGTTGGTACATCGAGCGACATTATTAGAGAGTCGAGAGGACGTTACCAAACTTTTAAGGTCCCCAAGTCTTCAGGTAAATTAATTTTTATTGCAAACTATTTTCTCAGTGCATATGTAAAAATGGAATAATTTGGTTATGTATATTTAAGACAAATTTGTGCTGTCATTGTCGTGGCGCCGATCAAACTTGTGGTACATCGCGAAAGGCATCATTACCAGTGAACAATTCAGCGCCACATCCACCGCCACTACCAGTCGTTGGTGTACAATCAGTTAATGTACCAACTGCACCACCTCCGCCACAAAGTCCACCCACTGGTATTGCACTGGCGCCGCCGCCACCTCCACCATTATTTGTAAATGCTCCTGCCTTCAATGTGGTTATGGAACCCCCTCGACCACCACCATTGCATGTGCAAGCGATAAATCGCGCACCAACACCTGACCCACCGAGCGGCAATGCAAAACTCTTGCCGCAACAGGAAATTCCCACACCTAAAACAAAAATGAAGACGATCAATTGGAATAAAATACCAAATCACAAGGTGAAACATTATTTTTATTTCATTTAATTTAATGCAATATAACATGGAGCAAATTACACATTTGTTTATTTTTTATTTTTTTTATTTTTTTCTCACTTTCTATTACGGTCGGCTGCTGATTCAAGGACACGCGAGATATTTTTACCACTTATTTAGTCTCGAGACGGGCGTTAGAAATAGTTTCACCGAGTTTGTATACTCTTTTGCTCTCTTAGGTCATTGGCAAGAGAAACATTTGGGCTTTGGTAGCCAATGAACATCAAAATTCACCAATGGCCGATTTAGATTGGGCGGAAATGGAAGGACTGTTCTGTCAACAAGTTCCATTGATGTTACCCCAAGCTACATGTTCATCGTCTAATGGAATTGGCGTGGATGCTGAACGACGACGGCGAGAGCCCACAGAAGTGAATACAATTACCAATTAATCGCTAAAATTATATATCAATGAATTTTTTCATTCTATTTTACATTATTGTTTCCCCCCTTCCCCCGCCTAATACCAGATCGCCCTGTTGGACGGTAAGAGAAGTTTGAATGTCAATATATTTCTCAAACAATTTCGAAGCTCCAATGAAGATATAATCCAATTAATTCGCGATGGTGGACATGACGATATCGGTGCTGAAAAATTGCGGGGACTATTAAAAATATTGCCGGAAGTCGATGAGCTAGAGATGCTTAAAAGCTTCGACGGTGACAAGTCGAAGCTCGGAAATGCTGAAAAGTTTTTCCTTCAACTCATCCAAGTGCCAAAGTAATTGAATATATTTTTTTCTTTTTCATTCAATCATATTTCTAAATATATATGGAAATTTTAATTATTTTTTGTATTGGTATGAAAAAAATAGCTATAAATTGCGAATTGAATGCATGTTGCTAAAAGAAGAATTCGCCGCAAATATGAGTTATTTGGAGCCGAGTATCAACTCAATGATTCTTGCTGGGGAAGATTTAATGACGAATAAATCCCTTCAGGAGGTGCTGTATATGGTTCTAGTGGCTGGAAATTTTTTGAATTCGGTACCATATAATTTTATATTAATTTACTATGTACAAATAAAATAGAAGAATGGTTTTATAAAACTACATTGACATTTCAATAAATATTAGGGTGGCTATGCTGGTAATGCAGCTGGTGTCAAGTTATCATCATTGCAAAAAATAACAGAGATAAGAGCGAACAAACCCGGAATGAATCTTATCCATTACGTTGCATTGCAAGCGGAAAGAAAGAGAAAAGATTTGCTGAACTTTGGTCGGAATATGAATGCTTTAGAAGCCGCAACGAAGTATTTATAAATACATTTATTATTCATATTTTTTTTCACGCTGTGTTCACAAAACTTTTGCCCTTATTATTGATTGAATTATAATAATTCCAGAACTACAATCGAACAATTAACCAACGAATTTAATATGCTGGATACGAAAATAAAAATTATTAAAAATCAAACGCAACTTCCATCGACTGAGAGCGACATTCAGGAACAAATGGCACAATTTTTGCTGGTCAGTAGATTAACAATGTGATAACCTGTGTGTGATTTATTTGCTGAGATGTTTATTCAATATACCTGGAATTTTTTTTTTCTTCAGATGGCTGAACAAGAGATGGCACAATTAAAGCGTGACATGGAAGAATTGGATAGTGTTAAACTCAGTCTTGCTGAATTTTTCTGCGAAGATGTAAATACATTTAAAATAGAAGAGTGCTATAAAATATTTCATCAATTTTGTCAAAAATTCAATCAAGCTATTACGGAAAATGACCGACGGAGAATTCAAGAAGAGCAAGTGAATGCCCGACGCAAACAACGCGAAGAACAATTGTTGGCACGAAAACGTCTTCGTAAGTTTTAATAATACGATTGTATAGAAGTTGATTAATTGAATCACTAAACAATTTTTAATTATTATTTTGAGCAGTTAGCAATCAAGCAGAGACTCCTGGATCGGAGTCGGAGTACAATTTAATGGATTATGGACTGCTCGACCTTCAAGCAGGCTTTTCACGTCAAGCGTATGGCCGCAGTGAGGCGAAAATCAAAAGAATGCAAAATGGTGGTGTTACATCTGACGAAGATATATCAATTACTGGATCACCGAGTATTAGACGACGTCTTGGATCGTGCTCAGGTGGTCCTGATCAGCAACCTACCAAAGAAGACACTTATTCACCAGATATCACGCCAAATGGTACTTTACGCCGTCGCAGAAGTCGCATACCATGTGAGGATGACGATGGCAATCTGATGGACTTTTTGAGAACGACTGGCGGTCAAGAAAGCACACGTGAACGAAAATCGTGGGGAAGTTTGGGTAAGAGTTTATTAATTGGCTTGAATTCAAAATAAAAACCTAAAATTTTTATACAAACATAAATCTTAATATTTCCCATAGATCGATCTTGGGCTCGAAGAGCACGTGGACAACCACGTCGTGGGGATCTGTTGAATGCTGATTTTTCTGGAGATCGTGAGCGACCAAGTTCACCATCACCGCTCGCTGAGAACAAACCATTTTTAAATGAAGAGGAGACAAAACCAACTGGGTATGAATATATATTTTCTCAGTTTATTTACATTTGAATTTGTCATGGATAAATTTTTTATTTTAGACGCGCTTGGAGACAAAAAATTGAAGCGTGGTTATCAGAGAATGAAAAGGAGGAGCGTGCTGGTGAGGTACTCCAAAGAAAAGCGAGGCAATTGCAAGCCAACCGAAAGTCTTTCGAGGATTCAGGTAAATAATACGTTATACATATTTGTCGGGAATAAAATGTAAATGTGAATCCATAATTTGTTTATGTGCAGAGAACGAAGGCAAAATGAATACTGTGACAGGAGATCATCCAGTGCGCGCTGGATACTCTGATGTCTACGATTGGCGACCATCAGTTGAAAAAACTGATGTTATGCGCACCATGGAAGCCATCGAAGGTATTGTAACACAATTTTCAGACCAAACAATATTAAGTATTCAACACATTATAATTATTATCATTGATCCCATGTAGAAGCGCAACCCAATCTATCACAAACGGACAAATCCCCGTGGCGAAAGTCTATCTTAAACGTTCCAACTAGTCCAGAAGAAATTGATCCGCGATATTCACGTCGACTTCGTTCGCGTCTAGTAAATGAAAATGTTTTGGGCCAAAGTACATTGCAAGCAATAAGAGAGGAGGAGCGTAAGAAAAATAAATCCACCGACACGACAACATCCGAAGGTAACGATGAACTCACAATATATCTCCGTACACCATCCGTCACGTCACAAGCACCAGTTGTTCGGCGACTATCAAAATCTAATAAAAAATCCGTTGATGATGATAAAGTCAGCGATAAAATTGAAATTGACTCGGATAATATTGAAACACCACCAGTAACACGACGAGTTTTTAGTCCACCGCGTGAAGTAAAACCTGTGGAAAAAGAGCCATGCAAGCGCGAACGTTGCAGTAGTTCAGTTCAAGGACGCGAATTGAAAATGAGTGTGACAAAGCCGAGTGTTACAAATGCCGATCTTGGTAGTGGCAATTTTGATCGGTATTCCGCGGCGCGAAAAACACGAAGATACAAGAAAAATCATGACACCCCATTGGACAAAGATAATGGAAAAATAGAGGGTAATATTTCAACGTCAGATAACGCTGAAGACAAACCACAACGACCAAACACACTTCCTCTAACGACCGACAATGATAACGACGACGAGACTATGTTACGAGTGTGGCAGGACAAATTGAAGCGTCGTCATGCGGCGCAAAATGATATTGATACGACTTTGTCTAACACTGCAAAATCCAGCGAGGAGATTCAGCGACTGACACGTCAAAGAGGCTCAAGACTACCAGTAACACAACCCGCACCTGTTATTGCTGTAACAAATACAGTATTGAGTCCGGTGATGCAAGAGTCGCGTCCTCGTGAAATGATACCAGTTTGGCCAGAGCGAGCAGTGACGTGTCGCGAGAGATATCGAAGTATGATTGATCCAAGCCAAGTGCGCGAGGCATTACGATTAACCAATAATCCACCGAGTCAAGTGAATCATCAGTCGAATGCGATAATCATCAGCCCTACTGGCGATCGTGAAGCCGTTCCCGTCTTACGTGTAACGTCACCCGAGCCGCAATGCGATCAAGTTGATAGAGTTGTCGACGTCGGCAGAGTAAATGATATAACAAATAATAATTCTGATATACCAATGGAAATTGTCGATGATAAATCGGCCATCGTATCCACTTCACCAAAACATATGCCCTTGTTCAAAAGTAAATTTATCCCTGATATCAATATAACGACTCCAACGTCATTACCTATAAAAGGCAAAGACCAAGAATTAAATGACGAGGGTTTTGAGGAAACACAGAGTCTCGTGTCCGAGACATTGAGCCAAGAAACATCATCAGGAAATTATGAAACTGATACTCACGATTCTCCACGTTGTTCACCAGCTGAAATGCGATATACGAATAAAGATCATGGTGGTAATATAAAACGAGTGGTGGGAAAGGATGAAATAGCACGCTTAAAGACATATGGATCGCGGTCAGGTTCAGTTCGTATGAATAATGAAGATAAATCATCAAACTTTCTACCGAAAAAATCCACGAATGTTAAACGTGAGACATTGCGCAAGACCGAGTCAGCTAAGAGAATTGGATCATTAATTATGGGCAATTCGTCATCGAGAAATGAAGTTGAACGGTCGGGATCGCGAAGCAGTCTGAGAAGTTCACGAAGTTCTTTGAATAGTGCAACGTCAGTTAATACAGTACGAAAATTAGCTCCAAGTCATTCGCAACTTGGCAATTATACTACAGCTATTTGTCAAATGACAAATAATTTACGTAAAAGTGCTCCCAATACGTCCATTTATACAGGTATGAAGGAGAATGATAAGCGACATCCAACAATACGAACGAGTGCAACGAGAATTCCAGCCAGTAGAAGTAGCAGCAGTGGTAGTAGCGTTGGCCCAGTTGCGAGAAATAGTCGTAAACTCCAGACTGTAAGTTAATTATAATTTTTATTTCAATTTCCAGAATGAATGGTGTTTTATTCTTCTGTTTCCAAGGGTATTAATGATATTGCAATGGTGACACCAAAAGCACGAGCAGTCGTTTCAAGAAGTAGCAGCACTGTTAGCGCCCATCCGATATTGCAAAATCGAACGCAGAGCTCAAGAACTTTAACGTCTACACCAAGTAGGAGTAAATTGGTGCAGCCGCGTAATCACAGTTTCATGAGACCAACGACAGCGAGCGTAAACAAAGGTTCAATATCGAATCTTCCTAAAAGCGTAAAGTCAAGTCTGGTGAAGTAGAAAAATAAATTTGGAATATGAAAAATGTTTTATAGTCACTCAGTCATTGAAAATCACGCCATAATTGTGAGTAACCTTTCAAATCAAAATTAAATCAATATTGTAAAATCGGACTGATGCAATGCTTTAGACTAATTTACACAGGGTGACAGAGTGATAAGTCTATTACGACAGAGTCGCGAGACCAGCCCTTACAAATATATAACTATTTTACATCACACACATTATGATTTCCCTGGGGGAAAGAGTCTATATTATTGAATTAATTTTATTATGAAATTACAAACAATAATGATGACATGAAAGGACTTTTGTTTCATTATTTTTTTTTCTCATCAAAACAAGAAAAAAAAACTTCTTTAGAATAAAGTCTATTAACGAATTTTATTAACAGTCGATTTAATATTTTTTTTTTTTTATTACTGCATATGCGAATATATCGTTTGAGTAGTTCGAGAAATATGATGGTATTTGGTATTTTGGAATCAAATAATATAATGTGACTTTACTATTTTTCTGGCTTCAAGTTCAATAACAGTTACCAAAGTTTGACGAAACCAATAAATATACACGATAGCCAAGAAATTATTGTTGTTCATTATATTCCTCATGAGAAAAAGGAAGAATACACATCACATACACAAAACAGGATAATCAAATATATAGTTAATTTAAAAAAAAAATCAATTAACGTTAAATGAGATATTTAAGTGCCATGCGATTGAGCCGAGCCGGTCATTTCAAAACGCTCTCCAAGCACATATGATTATCATATATGCATACATATAAGTATCAATATCATGAATAATCGCCGCTCAAACT
This sequence comes from Galerucella tenella, assembly GCA_910591685.1. Lineage (NCBI taxonomy): Eukaryota > Metazoa > Arthropoda > Insecta > Coleoptera > Chrysomelidae > Galerucella > Galerucella tenella. Next base: position 55,830 of record CAJUYH010002964.1, read on the forward strand.
AACTGTATTATTATTAATTGTGTCGTTTTTTTTATCTTCGAGGCATTCATTAAAAGAAAAAAAAAAGAAGAAGAAACAAAAACAAGTCCAAAAGTTATATATTGGCACTACAGACAAATATGCGAATTAATATAATGAATTTATGTATTGAAACTAATGAAAAAAAAATATCAATTCCATAACAATCATACGCACATACTAAAAATTGTGTTGATTGTTCGATTGATTATGATAAATAAAGAGATTTAATCAAAATGATAAAATGATATTTTTGTGTATGTTCATTGTCACTGATGAAATATATTTTATTGTGATTTCAGGAGATGTTTATCATGAAAGTGAGACTGGATATATTGAAATAACAATGATTTTTATGCAAAACATTTTATATATAATCGTTGATATTATACAAATGATATATATGGACGTATACTTCACGTCAATTCAGTCATTCTCTGCTCAAAGACAGAGAAGAGTTAACTTGGCGTGGGCAACTGACCCATAATATGTATGCAAACAAAAATTCGTATTTACAATCATTTTGACTATAAGTTAATTTCAATTACACACTCGCAATAACATTTAATCTACAAATAAAATGATACCATTATTGCGTGTACATAAGATGAAATATGGTATTGTATATATTTCTCACTATATATTTCTTACTATATATGCATACGTATATATGTATATATATATGTAATTGACGATATAAAAAAAAATGCATTTACAAAAAATCTCAGTCTTCAAGCATTTGAGCAATGAGCACGATATTAACATTACCGTAGTCAAAATATATGATTTTTTTTTTCTTTGACTGATCTTTATAGACACTCGCTGATGTACAAATAATAGAATCATAGTAACATAAAGTAATAGTTCGGAGTCATTAATTAATTAATTTACTGAATTAAATAACATATATGATTGTATATATGTATGAATTTTTTATCGACGCAACCGCCGGATGCAAATTAATTTATTGGGTTACTTATTCAATATGTAGTTTTTTTTTTTTACTAACCATGCGTCAGAGCTATTTCCAATATCTTACGCGGCGAGGCCCTTTTGACATGTATTTTCCACTGACGTTAATAAAACTATAAATATGATAACAATAGATACTAACAATAAATACAATCAACGGATTAGCGAGTGCCTTTCAACAAGGAAAATTGCATGTATATATAAATAATACCATTACGAGATGTAAGATGAAATGGAGAAAAAAAATAATCAGGAAACGATAATCAAAAAAAATGGAATGACATTAATCCAGATTAGAACAAAACAGTTAACAAATTAATTATAGAGATATGTTTGTTGTTTTACGAAATGCTGCATCAATTTCTATATATATTATAAACTTTTTTTTCATCAAGGCGAGTGTTAATCATTTGTACGATCGTAAAAACTGAGTGAAACCGGTCCTTTGGGTGCAAGAATATATTCGAATTGTAATTTAAGTTCGTCTTCAGCAACGATTTCAAATTCTCGAACAACTCTAGCAATTATAAGTTGCAGTCCCTTCTCCACAAATCGTTTGCCAGGGCATATTCGTCTACCAGTGCCAAATGGTGTTACCAATAATCGTGAGTGTGGTTCAGTGGGTTGTAGCCACCGTTCTGGCATCCATTGCGAGGCATTCCTGAAATTACAATCCTCCAAACATGCTATCCACGTATGTAAAAGTACAGTGGTCTGCAATCGGGAGAACATTTTTTCATTTACTTTTAAAATATTTCATCGGTTGATAATTATTATTTTCGGCTACTTCCATCTGTCAATCATTAAATTAAATTTCAATTATTGAACTTACACCGGCTTTTAGATGATATCCTGATAGAGTAATTGGTTCATCTAAAATACGTGCAATACACGGGGTTGTTGGAATAAGACGAAATGCCTCATTAATGCAAGCACGTAGATAACTGGCGTTACAAAGATTATCAGCATTGATATCGCAATTTGGTGGTGCCAATAGTGCAACTTCATCATGAAGGGCCTTTTGTACTTGAGGATTGCGTCCAATTAAATGGAAAATAAACACAAGGGTATTACCGAGCTGAAATTAATTCAAATTCACGTTTAAAACCTTGTGCCATAATACAAGTGAAATGGAAACGAAAAAAAAAAAATAAATAAATAAATAAATATTAATATTTATTTACTGTGTGTATTCCAGCTGCTATAAAATCTATAATTGCGGCTTTTTTGTCTCTTATGTCTAAAGTCTTTTCTCTCAATATCGATTGAAATACTGCCTCAACTGGCTCATCATGAGCGTTTTCTTTTTGCTCCCATATCGTTGTTTCCAATAATTCCGAGATTATACTGAAGAAGGAAGAAGAAATAAAAATTCTTATTTTCGAAACAATTAGTCTTATACCAATAAATATTTAAATGTATTTAAATATATAAAAAGTTAATTTCTAATTTATTCATGCATCTCTCACTTGTAAATTGTGTCCTCACTCTCGATTAACTGCTTGTAGTGAGTAGTAGGTACTATTTTCCACAGTGGCAAACCGTAGAATGCGTCACGTGAAGCGGTAAAATGGATTCTCACTGCTTCAGCTAGTCTTGTGGTCAATGTACTGGATGATTCCGTAAGAAAACCCAGGTGTCTACCCAATATTAATGTACACGTGCCTGATACACAATAATACACAGCATTATTTCATCATCCAATTGATTATTTATTTATTAGAGATGAGAAAAAAAAGAGATAAGAATAATTCAATGCTTTTTTTTTTTTTTTTTTTCTCACTTTCCAATCCCATGGTGTATGCGAGCTCCTCAAACCCATTAATATTATCATCAATTCTGCGTAATTTTATGAGATTAATGAAGTCATCGGCGACTTTATTTAGGGCTGGAAAGAATCCCAACACTGTACTGGCATCCATCAATTTAGGTGTGAGTGCATCTCTCAATTTTTGCCACGTCTCTCCTTGTCTAATTATTTTCACAATATTGAATATAATTGCTATTTACTGTAATTACCATTGTCATTGATAATTAATTAATTATATGAGTATGTTTAGATGACTCACTCATTAACAAGACCAAGATTGGTATAACGATCTTGTCGTGATTGTCGGTATTGTGATATGATCTCTTGCGGTGGACGTAGTGGATAACGCGGTGTACGTCTCAACACCAGCTCAATGTCATGGCGTGTATATACAGATATTACTGGATAATTCCAAAGAGCTTGCTCCTTGCACAATGGACCGTAGCGTCGATTCAAATCTACTCTTGAAATCATCCGATATCATCAGTTCATTTGATTATATTAATTTTATTCCAATTACTAGCATTAACATGACAATAAGTAAAAAATTCATGTTAAAATTTAGAGTGTGAATTGCATCCTCTTACCTTTATATGCATCGTGAATTTTTTCCATACGATAATATCCAAACCATGAGAATATCCACCTTGTACCCAAAAATGGGAGACTAAGTGGTCCTGGGATGTCACGGACGGTTAGAAATCGACTCATAATTTTATTTCCTGAGGATGGTGGAAGCAATGGAACAAAAAGAAACAGATAAAAAAAATAATAAATAAAGTAAAAATAACGGAGATGGTGGATTGGTCAAAATTTATTCCGAAAACTTTGAGGACGTAAGAAACATTACTTTTGCGTAGGATGCGTTTGCTGAAGAAGCGGAGAGGTGAAGAGAAAGGAAAGCAATGGAGGGAACGACGGTGGGATGGTGAACAGACAATTTTGACAGTTTATGATTCTCTAATTGAGTTTTAAAATGTGAAACCGAGTGGTCTTTATGCAGACGGAAAAAAAATAAATAAATAAATAATAATAATAATAATATTAATAACAGAACAAAAATAAGTAAAATTATAGCAAACTCAATGTAATAAAAATGATAATGAATGAAGACGATTATCAGGTAGATTATTAGAAGATTAGTGAAATAATTGGTGAACTGGAGAAGTAAGCAAAATTATTTCACGAAAAAAAATTACCCTCGTGGTCGCTAAATTTAAAAAATAATTTGGATGTGTATTTGAATGAAATTCGAATGACTGGCAACGTTTAAATTCAAAGAGGACGATGTTATTACCGTTATAAAACCGGCTTTGGTTGGAACCAATAGGCTATTTATGTTATAACATATACATATATGCCATTATCGTTTTTATATCTTTGGATTTACTCGTGTATAATTAATTAATTTAGGCCCATGGTTGAATGACCGTTCTACATGTATCTTATGTGTTTTCCGGTGTGGACTTTAGACTCTATTTACTATATATATATTGTTAAGCACTAATCAATAAATAAGCAATCTAATTTGTTGTGATAAAATAAGTAATCATAATTCGAATGAAATTTCAGTGAAAATACTTTCTTTAACGTCGCCATACATTGTGAAATATGAACTGTGTCATAAATAAGTCAACCTTGATGAAGATAATTAATAATAAAATAAACTACACACATACATACAAATATATATATATATATATATATATATTATATGGAGTAACCAAAACAAATTTGCATATGTGAATTTTAATATTTTATAATTTTTCCATTTGAATTATGATCGTGAATTACATATTTGTAAAACTAAAATTTTTAATTCAATTCATTTCAATGTCATTGAATTAATGCAGAAATATAACGCCAATCTCATTATACACTAAATGTCAGCCACATAAGTACCAATGCTAACATACATGCGGTAAAATATATAGACGCGCAAATTTTAGGTCACCCTGTACACACACACACACACATTATATATATATATATATATATGTATCATGAATGGTAATATGTCTCAAGTGCACAAGTAATCACGGCAATAAAATAAAATATCTGACATATATATCATAAATTCTCGGACAAGTGAAAACTTTGCAAAGTTCAACCATATATATATATATATATATATATATATACATAATGTAACAGACAAATTGCTATATATAAATGTATAGATATATATATATATTTTTTTTATCACACTAATGATAAGAGTTGGAATGATAAAATTCGACGAGAAAATGAACGAATAGTATATGGAGAGAGAAATTTAACAAAAACCCCATTGAAAATCATCCTTATGAAATAAAAAAAAATGACAATTATGAGATAAAAGAAGAAAAATTGAATTAGTTTAGAGTACTTACTGTCGGACTGATGAGAATTTCCGGTACGGAACCACCATGGTCTGTAGCTCGTGACCAAAACAAGAAAGGCAAGCGTCACCACTATCGCTTCACACCACGATCCTGACACCAACATACCGACTTTATCACCATACACCACCCTATATTCAATGACAAAAGAAAATAAAAAATGAATGGATTTAATAAAAATGAAATGAAAGAAAAATATGAAAACAAAATGATTATGACTGCATGTAAATATATATATATACATATAAAAGTGATAGTGTGACAATATCAATGAGTTTCATGAATAAGAATTTTATTATTAAATTATATTGAATATATTACTCTGTGAATTGTCTCTCATATACGTACGTATATAGTAAACTACAGATTCATGTCGACACTATAACCGATATTACACTTGCAAAAGAGGGACACCCGTTGATTCTGCATTATCTCTTTCTCTTCTATACTTGCGATTAATTATGTTCCCCTCTAAAAAATGAAAGTGTATATTCATCATTGGCAGTCTCTAATCAGGTTATATGTGCTCCCACTCGGCCTATCACTATACAACTCCATGCGAGTAAATTCATTTATCTTATCCTGTTTTTGTGCACACGCGAAATATATATGATGATTAGACTTAGTAATAACTAGACCATGCCAAATATATATTCCATCTACTGTCTAGAGAAACACAAAAAAAAAGAAAAAATAAACAGAGAGAAAAAGTGGAAAAGGTGCGATTGCGTGCACGAGCTCATATATATTCAATAAAAGTTATATGCAATATGCATAATTATTATATGTATCATTATAAATACGCAATTGAATTAATTATAATTGAAAATAAAATTGATATAATTATTATATTTTTATTAGTCCCCCTATAAATTCACATCAACTCTATCATTAAACAAATATTTGAAATAATATATATACATATATATATATATATATA
>CAJUYH010002965.1:0-17350 GCA_910591685.1 Galerucella tenella
ATCGTCACAATCTACCACTTTTTGAGAAAATAAAGGCAAATCATGTTTCTAGGTACGCTAGTAACATTTCCTTAACAACTAAAATAATAATCTTACCCCGCATTTATGATTTTCTCTTTAAATTGGCAAATGGAAAGCAAAAAGAAAATGCTGCATTTATTTTGTTTCAAAAGGGTGATAGTTTAACATGTTACTAAGTGCCCTAGCCCTAGCCTTTGATCAGTGGAGAAAGTTATGAATGTGGTAGACACAAAATTTAAACTGCCATAAATGTGAGGTAAGACTGGTAAATTACATTATATGGTAACATATTCAAGTACATCATTCGGAAAATGTTCAACAAAGCTGGAAATTAAACTTAGTTAAAAATTGTATTGGATTTCCGTTTTCTCTGTAACTTACTTATTTAATTATATTGCAGTCAAAATAATTTGCTTGCTCACGATAGAATTTAACTACTCACAATCTATTGGAATACAATCAAACTGTTTTGTCACTTCTTCCATGTAAAATTGGTCAAAAACGGATGCTCAAGGACGTGCCCAGTCTTGGGCCTTCTTTATAAATACGGATGTTTAGGCCTAAAGCCTTTTTTGTATTTATATTTAAGATACATTGCAAAACGTGGCAACCCCGTGTTTGTTTTCTAACGGTTTTGAGGTTCGCCCATAGTAGCCCATAGGGCTAGTCAATGTCGCTAAGTAACTGGCAGAGTCAAGTTGTTAGGTATTGTTAAAATGTGATTATAAAATGTCCAAATATTCTGATATGTTCTAGAAATATCTCTGAATAGATCCATAGAGGCAGTTTTTTTAAAATATGCAGGTACAGCAACCAAAAATAATACAGTCCACTAAATTGAAGAACAATACCCAACAACGCACATTAGTCTGATCTTGATTTTTGTTATAAGCCTTCGTTTTGAATAGTGTCCACTTGTGTGAAGTCAGCATATGCAGATATAGGAACAGGATCAGGACCGAGGCTTAGAGTTCGAAGTTCGACCTTCCCCCTTATCACCTCTCGACACCCTACATACATACCTACATTGGCGTACGTTACGTGAATCACACCAGGAACCAAACACTCTGAAAGCTTGGGAAAAACCCTAAGTATATTTCAAGCTGAAATTCACGCCATAAGAAAGTGCGAGCAGTTCAATATTTATAAAGGAGACAGAAGGCAAAGGATTATCATAATGTCAGTTTTAAAAAGGTGTGGAAATGCCTGGGAAGATAGGCCTGCAAGATAATTTCTAAGATAAATTTTAGGCGATATAAAACTGAGTCAAAATTTGTGACCATCAAATATGTTTTAGTGTTTTATACTTACATACACATCGAGATAGACCAAGCAAAATAGTGAGTTATTGATAAAAATCCTAGTAGAAAACGGAACTAGGTATTGGTTGGCCTACTAGTGTAAATTTAGTCTTCTAGATTACACGTAGCTTAATTAAATTAATTATTGAAAATATAAATAAATGTACAATTTTTCTATAAAAATTTTATCATCAAGTGATAAAAATATGTATTTGTCCCATATATCAACTAAATTCTTGTTTATCTACGTCGTATGCGTCGGGGAGCTAAAAAGAAATAAAAATACGCTATTATATTTTTTAAATGAAAAAGGAATATTATCAGTAGAAGTATAGCTTTTAAAAATAAAATTCGAGGTATGACCACAATCTGTTAATAATAATGTACTGATACTCGCAGTACGATTTACAGCCAATTAAAAAAAGAATATTAGAAAAATTTTATTTGACCAAATAACTCCGCCATTTTCTATTAATGTTTATTTTGTATTACTCTAATGCCCAATTTCACCAACCATTTCCTAAAGTTAGGTAATACCTAAATCAGATTTTTGAATTGCTAAGTGAAATTTTCGTTTTACCACGCGCTAAGAATTATTTGAGAGTGACAATATTGGGTATTTTCTATCATGTTCAGGCGTTTCTTAGCGCATGGTGAAACGTAAATTCTATTTTGTCATTCCAAAATCTGATTTAGTATTACCTAATTTTAGGAAATGGTTGGTGAAATTGGGCATAACTGTTTTTAAACTAGGAGGAGCATTTTAAGAAACCTCGCTTACACCACTTAAAGTTACTAGATTAAGAGGGTGTTCCGAAAGGGTAATCTTCAGACTTTTCGAACTAATTGACAAGTATGTGACATATGTATTATATTTCTCGCAGGAGTCGTGTCCAATGAGGGGTAAATGCAATTCTACAATTTGAATCATCATTGGCCTCAGGCCATGGCGAAAGTTGTAACCAAATGTCACATTATTGTGAACAAAATGTAGGGTTATCATAAGTAATTTATGTCAAATTGGATGATATAAATATGTACAAAAAAGCTACTGTATGTTTAAATTATTCTCTATTCACATTTGAGCACAAACTAGAAGTCAACAGAAGTTTTGATATCGAGAAATACCCTAATAATGTACTGTAATGTGAGTAAAACTTGATGTAGAAATATTTACAATAATAAAATTTTACTTGGAGATTTATATTATTAACAAGAAAAAACAAGCATAGATTTTGTTTATCAAACTGAATAAATAATAAAAATAGCATTTAACTTAGTTGGAATGTAATACTTAGTTAAAGATAAAAGAACAAACGTGAAAAATATGTACCTAATAAATATTGAGGTTATAATATTTTCATATAAACACAAAACTGACAAATATCGTTGTCATTGGTAGTTGTATCAAAAAAGCTGTGTGAAACGGGCGGCAACTAAACCAATCACTAGGCTACAGAAATGCCAACTTAATTTCAAATCGCTCCTCTTAGTTTAAAAACAAGGTATAGTTGAAATCTTAAAACTATACCGAGTATATTTGATTAAAATTTTAGTGGTTTGAATTTATTCACATTTAAAATTAATATGGCGGACTGGATTTTAAATATCTCTTTCAAGTACCAATAAAATGATATAGATAGCTTCCTTCTGAAGCTGTCTCTGTTTAAACTTCAAGTCTATCATATCAATTTAAGACGTGAAAAAGTTCAAAACTTGCCCTAATAAAATCCACAAAAAATTGTGCACACTCTATATTATGGAACATATCAAATAAATTAAACGAATCCCAATAATGATACAAATTTTAAACACATGCACCTTTCTTACTATCAACTCAATTTATCCACAACAGTCAAAACCACCCATGTTAAAAATAAATAAACTCCGGTCATGCAATACAACTAATAAATTTTACCTACATTTAACGATAGGATAAGTCCACGTGACATCATGTGACAGTCACCCTGATGATAAACAAGCGTTCTTTACAAAACACGTGGTTCTTAATAGTTATTTTGATCGTGTTTTAGTTCATTTAATTTTGATTTGGTGCTTTCTTTGACATTATTTAGTTCCTATATCTGCCTGTTTATAATAAAAAGGATCATTAAGTCGATACAAAACAACCAAATTACAATTCTAAAACCTATCCAACTTAATGTCTCTCCTCATGACGACTGTCATTAGTGTCAACTTGTCAGTTGGCGGACATGCCCTATGGACACTTTAAGTATAACGGTCAGTACTATATAAATGGTATCGAAAATTTGGGGATTGCAGGGTTTACTATAACTGGATGCTTTATGGTTTTACGATCTTTATAGGAAATATGCAAATTTAAGACTAGCAAACGTGTTTTCTGAATTACACAATGCACTAAACAAGGGGTGGGTATAAATAAAATAGGAAATACCTTTACCAACAGTATCAGTCAACGTTTTAAATGCTACTATATTGGCAGACGTAGAATAAAATCTAAAGAGACGTGGGCTGGCAGCTGTACTTCAAGTAACGTAGACAAATATCCACAAATGTTATTACAAACTCCATTGCATTTTCTAAATGTGTAGTAATAATACTTTTAATTTAAATTTCTACAATTCTAATCAGTTGTTATTTTGTATATCCACTTGATAATAAAATTTTCTGATTAAAGTAACCAGAAAATTACACTAGTAATATACTATTATTGCCCAGTAAATTAAATTGTGAACTCTTTCCAAATACATCCATTCGATTATTTCATACAAAAAATTACATTCCTATTAAAAAGGACTATTTAAAACAACCCCGCTGTTTTTTTTAAATATCCATGTGGGTTAATAAAATTCAAAACATAATTAGTTAAAACAACATTCACAGAATACATTCTCTTTATGTTTCTAAACTTACAGGGGCACCTATTCTTGATAAATACCTATTGCGTATATGAAAGTTTGAATTCGGTTCGGATACTTCTACTGGAATCTCGGAATCTGGAATAGGTTCGGATAAATCTGCTGTACTGTTGTTGGGTATCGTACTAGCATTAATTAATCTTTCCGTATCACCGAACAGCCTGAAAAAGAAAATATTAATAGTTAGAATCAAAAAAAGATACAATAAATTGTAAAAAAAACTGTAAATACAGTTATTATTAAAACCCATTTTGCAATGACTAGCTGAATATATAAAATAATGGCAATGGCAAAAAATCAGCTGTAGCAGCCCAATAGTGAAGGGCTGCTATAGTGTGTTCTGTCACAAGAGCAGAAAATGGGCTTTAGCAGCCCGAGAGTATTAGATGTTGATAGTCAAGGGCTGTTAAAGCATTTCCTGCAATACAACAAAAAAATTGACACACAATGACGTTTAATTTAAAAAATCAGATGAAATGTCGCAATAATCAAATGACAGAATGTGATAAACTCTAAAAATTGTGGAGTTATGAATTTTCACCCCGAGCACTATTTTTGGTGTTGACATGATTGGTTTTCCGGTAGGGTAGGCGAAAAAATAATTATATACCCATCTTCAACTCTAGTCCCTTTTAATTTTCATATTATGTACCTTAATTTCATAAATCGAATGAGTACTTTTTATCTGATGATGATATGTAATTTAAAATGTATGTAACAAGTTATAACAATGTAGAAATACTCAAGAAACTTAGTTGAGTAGGTTGTTATAGATTAAAAAAAATTATAATACAAAGCATGTCTTGCAGTGATAATTGATTAAGAAAAAAATTGAGAGCATACACGTTATATTATTTCTAATTATCTGGCATAATGGAAGTAAAGTGGAAGCTGGAAATATGTATTATTCAATGTAGATTTTTGTGTGGTAAAGTATAACTTTGTTATTTACAAAATTAGAAATACTCTGATGTAGGTATATGTAGTTATATAGGGTGATTAATTAGTGCGATAAAGTCCAATACCTAATAGATCTTCAATGATTTCAAAATTAAATTTTGGACGATTTTAACCAGCCCAAATGCAAATATTTTAAAATTAATCGAAATTGAATTCTGCTTGACTTTGCTATTGCGATGATATAGGGTAAACATTCTATAAAATAAACAGTATAATTTTCACAGAAATAGAAGTATAGCAGCATATATTATTCTGATTCTAATTAAAAATATATTAACCTAATGTACAGTTTAGTGTTTAATTAGTTTCAACATTTACTATTTGTAAAACAAAAGGTTTCAAATAAAACTTATTTCATTTGTGGTTTCATTCAGTCCCATGGAGTTAGGACCGTGTATTTAAATTTTTATTCTGCTTGACTTTGCTTTTGTGAAGTTATAGGGATTCTATAAAATAAATAGTATAATTTTTACAGATAAAGCAGTATAGCAGCATATTCTGATTCTAACTAAAAATATATTAGTGTTTAATTAGCTCCAGCATTTACTATTTGTATTACAAAAAGTTTCAAATAAAAGATATTTCTTTGTGGTTTTATTTAGTCCCATTGAGTTAGGCATTAAACTATTTTAGAATCTACTACTCACGGTAAGTAAAAAATTTCTACTAATTTCATCTATTTAGTATAATTTAAAATGAAAATATTGGCCATATTCTATTCACTACTTTCGCGAATAATTCCTGTAAAAATATTTAATTTTTCCGAATATTGAGTATGTATATAACTAGTACTATACAGTGTGACCATATAGTAGGGAATAAATTAGATATTTCCTAAACCAAAAGGCCTTTAAAAAAAATCTGAAATACGTCGATTTTTTATTTCAATATTCTATATTTTACATCAATATTTCATAATACAGGGTGATACACATTAATGTGATGATGTCATCAAATTTTTTAAACATAACACACTTTTCTATTGAGCTGATTGATATTGATACATAGGGTCTTCAAAGTTGCATTTTTCCAATATTAGGTCGTTTTATAGACAAAACTTCTCAATACAGCTTACGTATCTCTTCGTTAACTTTTCAATAGATGATGTATCTAATACTAGGAATTCCAAAACGTCTCAGTATTGCTAATAGACAAATTTGATTGTTTTCCCACTGTTTGCTTTAGTGTTGAAATTTTACATTTATGTACTGTATACATTGTATACAAATTCAAGCTATGCCTTTTTATTTGGCTTCTCCTGTTGCGGTTCCTATTTTATTCAATATTTTAGATTTGTCTTTACCTCCAAAATTATTTGACTGGTATTTAATTTTCAATTCGTTGTAAATGGCGCCACCCACTCAATAACTTTATGAGTTATATCATTTCAACATCCAGTCGTACTTGAACATTTGTTAGCTTATCCTTATCTTGTAATAAATACTTTTTTTTTAAATAATTAAATTGCGATTCATGTTGTATGTTTTGAAACTATTTTTAATTCTTCTGATAATTTCTGCTTTCAATTTTTTTTTCAAATTTTTTTGAATGAATACATTGTTTCAATCTCCTGACCTATGTCTATGTTTAAAATTTGATGTTCAACTGCCATAACCGACTTTTTCAAATTAATTCTTATTTCGTAATGACTTCCACTAGGTTTTCCATAATTTGCGGCAATTTGATGCAAAATAGAGCAACTTTTTCTGTCCATTTGTGGAAAGACAAATCACTAAATTTTGGTTTCCCGCGGAGTGTCGGTGAAGATCAAGGAAAGTTGACAACTAAAAGTGGAAAATTTGTTACTGCGCGATCAGCGCAAGTAGCTTGTAGGAAACTAGTGGAGAACTGTTTGCCCTCCACGCGCTAATTATTTGTCAAAAAGTTTTTTTAAATTTAAGAATAGCGACTATTAGTTTTCTACAATAAATATTTTTGTGTTGTGTTGTTCCAGATGTCTAAATATTTCTTTAGATTTTGAAGGTGCTCTGGAATACTTCCTCATATATTTTTTCTGCTATTAGTTTTTTTATCCAATACATAATTTTTGATTTGGTTGAGCACATATTTATCTATTTAAATAAAATATTACTAAATAAAATTTGTAATATTTCTCTGGTCGAGTATCATATTATTATCGAGAGTAGACTTAGACTAATTTAGATATAATGAAAATTATTCAAAATAAGACGTTTAGTCTTCTTCTTACTTGAGGAAAAAACTAATTTTCTGTATATATTTAGAAGTTTTATTGAAAATTTCATTTTAAAAGAATAAAAGAGATGATATACTGATTGTTTTGTATAATAAATAATGTCTGATTGTTATAAATATATAAACAACGTTTAAATTTGTTTTATTGTTATTGGACAATCCCACCTTACATCATCTGACAGTTGCTCTAATATAATAACAAATATTTTCTGAACAGCACGTGGATGTTAATAGTTATTTTGAACGTGTTCAATTCATTTGATTTTGATGTAGTGCTTTTTTTGACGTTGTTTCAATTGCTTAGGTATTTTTAAATCTATATCTGACATTAAAACAATAGAAAACAACGAAATAAAATCTATTGAAATAATTGTTTATCCTTAGAGCAACTGTCAGCAGCCAACTTTTTGAATGGAGGACATGTCCTTTAATAGATTATCAATTTAGCTTAGGTATATAAATGATTTTAAAGTTATAAAAATTTGTATTTAAAACGATCAAGCGTATCAAATAATGAAAACTCAATTATATTTAGGCATTGATTTGTCGGAAGTTTTCCGAATCAGCCACTTTACGCACCACTGTATCTCTATATTTAATGCCTTTCTGGCGAATTTTCTTCTTGTGTTGTTTGTTGTTTTTGATGTTGTCTAGAACATAGAATTTAACCATTTTATATTCAATAAAATTTGTGATTTTTAATATATCGGCTGTTCTCAATCTCCGGAATCCAAATCTAATCATAAAAAAATGTTTGCACCAAATAATGGCATCTGATAACGTTAACGTTCGGTATTGCATTTCCCCCAGACTATGAATTCATAATTCAGGGTTAGACTGCTTAAGAGTTTTGACAGAACACTGCCACGTGAATATACACCTCAAGAAGTTAAACCTAGTAGAGCAAGAACAAGTTATTTCTTGTTCTAGCCCTATACTTGTAAACTGTCAAATTTTAACCTAAAACTAATTTGTAATTATCATTGATTAATTACAAGTTTTGGTCAATTTTTTAGGATCATAGATAATTGACAAATACATAAACATTTTGTATCAATTTTTAGATCAAAAAAACTTTTTCGCTCCTATTCAACAATAGTTTCCGTATGTTTATAGCTTTTCTATTTCTTGCAACATTATTACTAAATTTATAGCATCTACTGCTGTTGATAATAAAAATTCAACATCCATATTTATATTTGGAACTGTAAGCTGTAAAGGATAAAAATTCCTATAACTACCCTACATTTGAAAGTTAAAGAGGCTCCTGCCAAGTGCAGTTTGCATGATCACATCCTAAATAAATTATTAAAACTTTGAGTATAAAAATGACTAAATCTTGTAATAAATATTGATAATTACAAACGGGCTTAAAAGGGGAATCCACCTAAATGCATTTGGTTGAGATAGGTGCATTCAAAAGACATGTACAGATGGATAACACCATTTCGTATGAGTTGTTTTGATTTTAGTGAAAACTTTCCGTAACTCATATTCATAGATGGGTAAATACCGATTTAAAATTTTTATCTTCTCACAACTCTGCGAGTTTCCGAAAAGTCCCATGAACTAGACTAGATCTCCATGATATTTACAATGTTACATTATAACTTCTGTAAGTTCCTTGTGGCATTATTTATTATTTTTTCTCCTATTTTTTAGGAATGAAACCACAATAATGTTTTTTATTTTTTTATTTCGACGTTTCGGTAGCGTTCCAGCTACCTTTGTCAAGATTAAATAATGATAAAATAATTTTTGCTTGTTCCCTATCATATTTTTTTCGTTGTGTCAGATAGGGACCAAAAATTATTTTATCATTATTATTTAATCTTGAGAAAGGTAGCTGGAACGCTACCGAAACGTCGAAATAAAAAAATAAAAAACATTATTGTGGTTTCATTCCCAAAAAAATAAGAGAAAAAAAGTTACATTATAATTTTCTTAAAATATAATAATTTAAAGTACTTACAAATCGTATCTTGCTCTACCGCCAGGTGTAAGATTTAGATTTCCTTTTTGTCTCAAATCTATTAGAAGCAATCCAAGTGCAGCAACAAAAGAAGCTAAAAATATAAAATAAATAGTGAACATTTCATTATATTTAAAATACAGTAGGGAAAAGTCAAATTTTTCAATGGGACTAAGAGATTTGTGATATGTATTTTCATCTATTCAAAAATATTATTGTTTTGGAAAATCTGGATAATAAGAAAGTGATGGAATGGTATCAATAAGGAAAACCATAAAAAGTTCAACAGTAAAGGAAGAAAAATATTGCAGTTTTTTTTTTAATTTAAAAGGTACTCACCACCTAAACTACCAATAAAGAATCCTTCCATGGCTGTATAACCGTAATGGGAGACAATTAAACCACTAAATATGTTGAATAATGCTAATCCCAAATTTTGTATGGAGCCAGCGCTATAAAAAAAGTAGATATTTATTTCAAGCTTTATGCTTTTCTAGTACAAAATAAATATATTTACAAAAATAGTAATACGATGTAAATTTTAATACTTTCAAAAATAAAACGGTTCTCCACATCTCTAAAAAGATATTGTTGAAACCACACGTTCAACAATTTGTATATTTATATTCATTTTTCTATGATTGCTATTCGAAATTTCTACCGGCGCGCCACTGCCTCTAAATAATTCTAAGTTCGTTTAAGTAATGGTTTCTCTGTAACTATTTACCGCTGGGCTAAACATTTTTACGCGCGAAATGTAGTTCTCTCTCGGTCTTTGAAGGTTAATTTCAGTTGACATTGAACCTCCAGCTCTAACGGTCACCCAGTTCAGACTCCAGTTTTTTTCCCAGTATAAAACCGAAATTTTCAGACAAAATGAGTAAAATTCCATAGCTCTTAATTTCATTTTCTTGTATAATAAGTGTATTTTCCCATAAAGCTAAAGTTCATGATTCAAACCTAAAAAGTTATGTTTCATAGTGAATAGTGATTTAAAAACTACAAATGAAACAATAACATTGTTCCTAATAATTCCCATTTCAAACTTGTCTACCCCTTTGGATTTGGTCGAATTTTGGTCCGAAGTTTTCTTAACTCAAATTTTTTTTACAAATACTTACACTCCATATGCTGTGCCCAATTGATACTCAGGTACTACGAGTGCCACTAAGGGCCACAAACTACTGGCTAGAATTGAGTAGGATATTCCCATAATACTCTGTAAATATACACATAAATTAATTATTTTTGCTTATTAAAGCTGCTTTACAGTTCACAATTCTTCTTGCAGATGGCAGCATGCAATATTCTTGATGGAAAAGATGCACATTAAAGGATAATTTGTCAAGTACCCATCAGGCTCGTTTCCAAAATCGATCAGGTATATATTAATAATTATAATATATAGTTAATCAACAATGTCAATATCATGTAACACCTTTGAATATAAAAACAATGTAACAAACTAACCTAACCCCACAATTTTTATAAATTGTTATCCACATTGAAAACGGTATATTGCAATAATTGTGAAATGTAAAATGATTGCCAAGAGTTGCCAGCAAGACCTTGCAAGGTCAAAGTGTCAAAGCTTTGTTTGTGACATTCTCAAGTGGACAGATTAAAAAGCGGAAAAAATAAGGGAATGAGGAATTGACACCAAGAATTTGGTGTTGTCGATTCTCTTAACATTTAAGCCAACAGACAAAGGGCGTTAAGAAAACTGACATTCACCTAGAACACCAATGATTTCCATTTTTGACAACTTACGACATTTCATTAGCTACATAAGTAGGTGACAGAGTCCAGAGGCATACTGTATATTAATAATGAAAGCTATTATACTACTTACTATGGCAATGTAGACATTAAGATCTGTAAATCCTAGCAAAAAATGAGCTATTGTTGTTCCAAAAATACCAAACAAGATCCAAAAAATATTCAATCCAATTTTATCAATTAACAGACCTAAAACTGGAGACGCTACCCCAGATATTATGTAAATCGTACTGGTAACTGTATTAGCCGCTGCAGCATCCAAATGGAATTTTTTTTTGAAAAAATCTCTACAATTAAGAATTAATTATACACATTCCACTTAAAAAAAGTACTATCCCATGTTATTGGAAAATAGTATTTATTTAATAATTATTATAATATTTGTGTATTCGTTTAGCATGTAGAGAGCAAAATTAAGAAAAAATATTTATCTAGAATAAAATAATGTATAATGCATATTATATACAGGGTGATTCATAAGTAATTGGACAAATTATGTTCAAAAAACAAAAATAATATTTAACAACAAAAGTGAATGTCAAAAGTAATGTCTTTTTGGGTGTGTGGAAATTTTCATTATTCAACTCTATATTTTCCATCTCTTACTTCAAATTATATGCGACACATTTATTATTTATGGTACTTTTTTTATACAATATGTCCCCCTAAGTTAATTGGAATCATATGAAAAACTTTTTTATTATAAATTTTAGGAAAAAAGTTATTCTTCATCAAATATCAAATTTTTCAGTCGTATACGAGGTTATTCAAAAAATATGATTTTTATCCAAGAGTAGAGTGTACCTTTAAATTTGACATCGAAAAATGTTACTAAAAAAGTTGGATATGTCAAAGCATTAGTATAAGTAAAAATTAAATTTGTTTGTTTCCAACATTAATATGATGTTAATTTTATAACTTGGTGTTTGAATATATTTTAATATTTGCAAAATAAATGAATAAGCACTTATAAATGTAATTACTGTCAATTTTAAAGGTACTTTACTTTTGAGTAAAACTAATATTTTTTGAAAAGACCTCGTATACGACTAGAAAATTTGATATTTGATGACTATATTCTAGGTTTTAGATAATGCTCCTAAAATTAATAATAAAAAAGTTTTCCATATGATTCCAACTTAAGGGGGACATATTGTATAATATACAGTGAAGTGAAACATGGATTTTAACAAAAAACAGGAAGAAAAGCTGGAGCGCTGGGAGCGAAAAATTGTGAGAGCAATCTTCGGTGGAATAAAAACACCTGAAGGATGGAGAAGGAGAACAAATGAAGAAATAGACATGTTATATGGAGAAGCAAGGATAACATCGAGAATAAAAACATACAGGTTAAGGTGGTTGGGACACGTAAAAAGATTGAACAAATAAATAATGACAAAAATGGCTCTTTACAGGACTCTTATTGGCAAAATAAGAAGAGGACGTCCTAGGAAAAGATGGTTTGAAAGTGTGATGTATGATATAAATAAACTGAAAATAAGAAATTGGAAACAGAAAGCTAAGAATAGAGAGGAATGGAGAAAAATAACTGCCCTGGGTCTACAAGGCCTGTAGAGCTTATATATATAGTAAAAACCAAATAAAGTTGCATTTACGTCACCAAGGTCGTATTTCTATCGCATGTGTGGCTACATTTCTATCGAAAAGTGCATATACTTAAATTTGTTAATTAATCGGTTCTAAAGATAACCTAATCAATAAAAAAACTTTTGTACCAATATAATGTATAAGCAAAATAGCTTTAATGGGTTTAGACGTCCCTCGATGTAAAAATTTGTGTTAAAATTTTCATAAAGAAGCCTTCAATTATTGACGGTAAAATAGTCACTGCCAGAAATAATGTCATGTTGCCGCGTTGTTTGTGACTTTTCTACTTGTGTAGTGTCATCGATTTTTGAGGTTATAGTTACGTGCTTTATAAAATTTTCTTGTGACAAATATTTATAATCAAAACTGTTTTTTTTTTAACAAAAAAGCATTTTCTTCTGTGATTGTTAAAATGCCCAAACAGCTGAATAGCGGATGCAAAGAACTTGGTGGCTTCATAAGTAAATTACATGATAACTCCTGATAACATGATAACTCCTGATATGTGGAAAAATTCTATACAACATACTGGAAGAGAGATATTTAAATGGTATGAGAGGGAAAGAATATTTGATCGTCCAGAAATTAGTCCGATAGTTATAAATTTTAATAGTGTAGAGAGTGACACTTGACACTGATGTTGAATCAGATGAATCGAATGTACAAGAATTTGACTCTGCCTAGTTTCATTTCACAATATGTTGATTTGTTCAATGTTGGTTTTTGTCTTTGAAAATACATTCATTATTAAACATATTTTATTTTATTGCTTGTATTTTTATTATATTTATTTATTAAAAGATTTAGTAACTCAGTAATAACCTTACCACTTTTATTCTAGAATTCCTTACTGTGTGAAATCTATTCATAAATTTAATTAACAAAAAACGTAAATGAAAAAACTCCACACTAAATTAAACGAAAACTATCAAACTATCGATAATTTTGTAGTTTTTATTTATAATATTGTGAAATTTTCTACATTTACGTTTTTTGTTTCCTTCAGTTATTTTCTGTTAATTTCCATATTTCGTGAACAATCTGACAACGCTGCAAATGTTCACAATGATGACGTAAACGCAACTTTATTTGGTTTTTACTATATATTGTCATTCTGTGAATGAAAGAGAGAAAGCTATAGAACAAGAGAGAAAATATCGGAATCCCCTCTCCTGAGAGTGTATCGAGACCAATCGAGTCTAGAGTGGTGGGTGTTTTGATGGAGGGTAAGTATTTTGTTCTCTCTTGGACAAATAGAATTTTATGTACAAATGCTCGCTCCTATATGAGATTCTACATACGGGAGATATATATTTGCTGAACCTGTATATAACAAGGCTCACTTTATAACACAGCATTTATATCTTCCCATTTTTGACAATATACATGAATAGTATTCATACATAAATAAAAATATACTTACTTCGCTATCGAGATAAAAGGAAAAATAGTACAGTAAAACGTTACGCATATAATACAAACTAACCAAAATGTTAGTTTGAAGTATTTTACATCTGTCAATTTAACGACCTCTCCGGAAGGATTATTATTCCTTGACATTATTCTTTCGGCTCTCTTGTCAAGTAATGATATCACCAATGAGCAAATCATCGAGAAAACGCATGTAGCACCAGCTAAAAAGTGAATAATTCGAAACTTCAACTAATATGTAGGAAACATTAACATTAGTATTGTTAGTTAGAAGTAAAATTGCTAACCCCCAAAACCTTTTGTTTTAAAAATGACACTATAGTAATATAAATTGCTCAGGCTGTGATTCGCCAACCGAATAAACCAAAAAAATAGGAAAATATAACAAAAAACTTTGTCATACACTGACGTTTAATTAAAAAATTCATATGAAACGTCAAATTAATCAAGTGACAATTGGTGAAAATCTTTTCTGCCCTTGGTTGGCTAAATAATACTTTCATTCCTATTTTATTTTTTGTTCATATGATTGGTTTTCCAGCAAGATATACAAAAAAAAATATTGTTCCAGTTACTAGTGACCATCAAAATATAAACTCCAACATTGTTAAATTTTTTGACACATAATGAGAAAAGGTCAGTCAGTGAGTCAGTCAAAATATCTAATGTAAAAATGTAATACATGCCATAAGTGCTGTAGATTAGATACAAAAAATATTACCTATATAAAGGACTATTCCTAAAACATGTTGTCCATTAGAAGACAGACCTGAAACTGCTGAAACCAAACTCTCCATTACCAAAAAGTTTACTGTGCTACCTATTCTGGCAAAACTAAGTTGCAATCCAAACACCATATTCAGTTCTTTTCCTTTGAACCACAGAACTGCATAGTTATTCTGACCAACTGTCAAAGATTCAGCACCAATACTTGTGAGAAAAAAAAATTGACCTAGTTATAAATGCTCAATAGAAAACACCATCAATCAAATTTATCAAAGGTGAAACAGTTTGGAATATATCAAAAATCAAGATGAAGCTAGTTAGTTGAAGAGCATGGTATGGAGTATGATACACATTATAAAGAAACTTAAATGTTTGTACTTACCCAAAAATAAATCGTCCTATAAGCATTAGCCAGAACCAATTGATATATACTGCACTCGCAAAAACTATTTGTCCAACAAGTGCAAGGCCCATATATATATTTGTACCCAACCTTATACCAAAAACCCTAAGAAATTGAAATATTAATTATATTTTATACACAATTATTGTTCCAGCCTTACTTGACTTGAAACGTAAATGTAACTTGAACAAGTCCTATGTATTTTTAAAGGTACTAATCTTAACTTTCGGCATACATTTTTGTTGGGTTACCTTTTTGAAAAGTAATAATAAGTAAGAATTTGATATATCAACAGTGAAAAAATATATATATGTCTGGTAATTATTCAAAGAACTTTTTGTTTTCTTATTTTAAATTGGTTTTATACAGGGTGTCCCACGAGGTTTTGGCCAGTATATATCTCAAGAACTATTTGAACTACAATATTGAAATTTGGCAGTTATAAACTGTACGTAGTATTACACATTTTAAGCAATCAGCTAGTTTGCTACAATGTCACGTTTCGGGTCACGTGGTATAAGTTTCAGAAATTTTAATGAGACAACCTGTATATTGTTCCACTGCTCTAAAGGCCTCTCTTATACCAATTGGGCGATACCCATTTTTTTTTGTGTTATTTAGAAACGACAAAATAATGTTTACAAAGTTTTTTATTTGAAAAACAAAGAGAGCTAAAAACAAAAAGAATTGGAATACAATAACACTTTTACTACAGTTAATGTTCACCTTCATGAATGCAACATTCAAATGTACTGAGTAAATGTCTAGTGCATGCTGCTTCAATACTTTCTGGTGTAACAGATTGGCAAGCTGCTCTGATTCTGTTTTTAATTAGGAGCTGTAACATAAACTAATCCTTTTAAATATCCCCAAAGAAAAAAATCTAACGGGATTATATCTGGTGAATGAGCCGGCCAATGTATTGTACCATCCATCTGTCTTGGAAATACACATTCAGATGTGACGTTACTCGCTGAGCAAAATAAGTTGTTGTTTTTCAAATAAAAATTAGTTTGTCGTTTCTAAGTATCTAACACAAAAATAATAGGTATCGCCGAATTAGTATAAGAGAGACCTTAAGAGCAGTGGAACAATATACAGGTTGTCTCATTAACATTTTTAAAAATGATACCATGTGACCCAAAATGTGACATTGTAGCAGAGTAGCTGATTGCTTAAAATGTGTAATACTACCTACGGTTTATAACTGCCAAATTTCAATATTGTAGTTCAAATAGTTTTCGAGATATATACTGGCCAAAACCCCTTGGAACACCCTGTATAATTATTTACACACTTTTTGACAATTAATATGGATTTAAGTCTGAGTAAACCTTTGCTAGGATAATGTTTGTGGGGACAATTATATTTTCAACGAAATCATGAGATGGTGGGGGATGGTATTTGGCAGAGAAAGTAAACAAATGAAGAGGAAGACTATGAACCATAAGAGGAAGTATGAAGAAAAAAGTTATACTATTGTTTGTTGTTGAATAATATACAGCAATTGTCAATAAAATGTACCTTTCTTGAATTAGTCTAGACTATTTTTTTTTCATTCATTTTTCTTACCTGTCCATTAGAAAACCTCCTACAATGTTTAATACTACATTAGGCCACGAATACACTGAGTATAATGCAGTATATTGTACATCCGTCATATTTAAATTTGTTTTCAAGTGATCTTCTAAAGCTGCTGGATTGTCATAACAAAAATATGAACCTGGAAGTGTAATTTTAAGGGAATTAAAATATACAATAAATCTATAAATTTAGTATTAGCTAAATAAATAAATAGTAATATGAAAAAATCCCGGACAATATTCCACAGTTTGTAAATTGAAAATTTATTTTGATTATTTATTTGAATTCTATAGCGAATAAATATCATTTAAAGCCAGAAAAAACCATAAAAGGCAAATTGTAAAATGTACCTAACTATAATAATACTCCCAACTACTAAATTCAAATAACCCGCCTGTAAAAATTAGTTCCGGCGCTCCTTCCTGGTGCGCTGCGATCAACGCATTGCCAA
>CAJUYH010002965.1:17450-53349 GCA_910591685.1 Galerucella tenella
ATAACATACATATATACCTACCTTTGCTAGTTGATGTATGAACGCACGCGCAGTA
The DNA here is from genome assembly GCA_910591685.1 of Galerucella tenella. NCBI lineage: Eukaryota > Metazoa > Arthropoda > Insecta > Coleoptera > Chrysomelidae > Galerucella > Galerucella tenella. The sequence continues at coordinate 17,506 of CAJUYH010002965.1, forward strand.
TCGAATTCATACTGTTCGACGTCACAACCAATGTGTTTACAAAAGCTTCAAATAATTTGAAATTTCGACACGTTAAATTCGTTATAGTGGTTGTGACAAAAAAATAGTTTCTTTTATACCAGTCGTTTTCTTATGAATTATAGCACATTTTTGCTAATTAAAATATAAGGTCAAGATCCCTATTTTAATGATGATTTGTGACGACGATAGCATGCGGACTCAACAAAAGGTATGCACGTTATATCGTGAAATGCATCCAGATCGTGAAAGTTTCTCTTAATCTTCGGTAAACAGAATAAAAGGAGAATTAGAACACGTTAGGCTTGTAACGTAGCAATGTAGACTCTTACACTTGAAAAATTGAGTAGATGAGGCTTTTTCTTGATGAAGATCTATACTGAAGGATGAAATAAAACAATTTTACTACGCTTATGTCCGTAAACGTTAAAAATCGCACATTCGACATTCCTTGTAAGTGACACTTAACAATAACATGCACGTAACGAGATCTCAAAACATACACGTGCGTTTAGATAAGAAAACTTAAATTTCTTTGTTTAATCAAATTTTTATCTAGGTGCTACTTTATTTGGCCTATTTACATACATTTAGTCAATTGAAAATCATAAAAGCTTCTAGCATTAGTGAAATACATTTTAGATTAAAAGAGTAATGCCCCTAAATGTCGGCAACACATTATACAATTTCTCAAATAATAAGTCACGTTATTCCATGGAAGAAAATGGAAAAAATATAGTATGTAACACGAGTTTTAATCCCATCACACACTCGTTAAAATTTTCAGTTTGTGCTAAATGGGTTACTTGCAACTCATATTATGTAATATACTGTTTTGTTTAAATCTTATTTTGAACTAATCTTTCGCTAATACAGTAGCTTTATCAAACGAGTGTTGGTATAATTATCGTTTGATAAAGCTACTGTGTTAGCGACAGGTGTCGCAAGATTGAACATTACTTCAAATATAATGAAGATTTAAACAAGTTAAATTGTTTTATTTCTTCCTACCTCACACTTGAGGCAAATACTTAACCAAACCTAAACCTCTTTTTAGTCTAAAGTAACTGGGCTATAAGTGTAGTCTGTTAAATGAGGGGACCAGCATATCGAATCTAAATGACAAGAAAAACATAAAAAATGGAGTATCTCTAATTTCAATTGTTAGTTATGTTGGAGGGTAAAAAGTATTTTGGTTACAGTGTTCAAATATTATCGTTTTTTGACAAGTATCTAGCAGTGCAATTTAAATATCTGAATTCTCAATTTCCTGAAAGGATTAAAGACAGTTTAAAACTTTCGTATTTCGCTTAAATTTAAGTAAGATATATCAATATTTTTACACTCAAAAGATAGTGCTGAAATCATCTATAAGATGTTTTTTTTCAAAACTTTAGAGGCTTATAACTCCGAAACAAAAGCACATAATATCTACCATAATTTTTTACCTCAACTTGCAATTGAATTTTTGGTATCAAGTTCAATTCTGTTTACAATTTAAATATGAAAGTGGAAAGACAGTAAAGTATCAAATGATCTAATAATCATTGTTCTTAGATTTATCTATTTCATTAAAATAAATTTAAATTCCTTCTTTATCATTCAATAACAAATCTCAGATAACTATCTCTAGAGTGTTGTGGGTATATAAATTCAAATAATCATCAAATAATATATTACAAAGAATAATTTAAAGATAAATTACAATCTTAACTAATTATCAGTTCAGAGATTGAGAAGTGTCCATCATTTCAGAGATTATTATCAAAATGTTTTTAGCCAAAAAATTTAAACATGTAAGGTCATAAAACTAATGCAAAATTTGTTGGCATTTTCATTCTAACACTGATTTACATCCAATAACAATAAGTGACCATTGATGAAATTTTGTACATTGTCAAAGGAACCACAAAAAATTCAAGTCATTGGATTACATTTTAATACTAGGACTTGGCAACATCTGTGGAATTGAGCAAAATAAATAAACTTTGACATTGTTTATGTTGGCATAAGATAATAGGTTTGTTTACTCTTATATTGTTCGGAGAGTGAATCTAGCATAAAATGAAAATAAAAACATTATTGAGATTTTTTTAATTCTTAGTGAATGTCACCCAAGTACTTTAACATACATTCATCTATGTAGAGATGACGAGGAAATTGATTTACATAATTTAATACAATATTCTCTATAGTTTTTATTTAAATTTTATTTGTTGTCATTTAGAAACAGAAAGATTAATTTATTGAACTTTACTCATTTATCTGTCTGTAGACAATAATACATTATTTCCTAATATGACAAATCAACACATTTTAATATTTAAGTACAATCAACAATTATATAAAGTTCAATTGATAAGAATATAATTAAATTATGGTTATAGTAATCAATAAAAAAACACTAACAATTAAAACAGCAATTTTGACCTATATTATACCTATATATATTATACAAATAAATATTATAAGTTCAAAGTTTATCGACAACAAAGGAATGGTTAAACATAAAAATATTATCCAACAGTTAGTATGTAACAGCATACAATTTAATGTGTAATAATCGTTTTAAAATACTTTTCACGAGAATAGAAGCTTTTTCTAATAAATTCCTACTGCCCATAATATCAAATTACTTTTGTTTGCCTTAAATGATTAAAAATTGTAATAATAGTAGGATTAGTAAAATTTAATTAAAATTGGTACTTACCAAAACTGAGGAAACATAGGAATATTAATACTACAAATCTGTGTCCTGCTCTTGAAGGGTGAGTAAAAAAGTAAGGAAATCCTGTAGGAGTTGGACGATTCTGTATTTCTTGAATATTTGAACTACCCTCCATATTTTCAAATATTATTTTTCCTCTGGTAGATCTTTATATCTTATTTCATTTAGAATACAAAATACTAAAAATTATTATTATAAACTTATATTAAATTTACTTTTTTGACGTCTACTCCCAACCTCGCTTCTTTCTTGAATAGATCATATGTTGGAATGACAATGGATATTGGATAGGATAACTACGAACTACGACATGACACAGATCTACAATATCAAGATCATCATAATTCATAATATGCAAAAAAAACTACGACTGATATGAGTGATATGTGAGTATGTTTGTAAATATTAGATATATGGATGAATGCGAAACGTTTAGTCTGCTGTCGAAATAAAAAGATAACAATTAGTATAGGAAAATTATAAGTTTATTTTGAAAATAATCGCTAAAATTTTTGAATTTCCGCTACAAGTAAAGAAGAATTTGACATTTGGCAGGATTATGCTGGTAGCCATAGAGAAATATAATATTTTTATTTTGTCTATGCTGGTAGCTTACGTACCTATCTAGAATAAGGCATATCTTATTCTTATCTTAGGTGAGTTCGGTTGTTTATGTTTGGAGTTCATGATAAGGACATAAAGAGGTTAATTTGGTTCCCTTTTGATTTAAAAATGAGTTCAGCGAGTAAGGTAATTTTTTGGATAACGTTAATACAGTTAATTATGCTTGCTATACAACTTCTTCCTAATTTTAGGTTGGTGAAATATTTACAGCTGCAGGTCAAGCGTTTAACAAATTGGGAGATTTAACTATGCAATTGCATCCGAATGCAGAATCTCCCACTGGGTAAGTTACTAAAGTTCCCTAAAACTAGGAAAAATGTATATGCTAAATATGATAGTATTGAATGAAGCATGTGATATAATATGTATTATCATCACTCTATTATTTTGATTGGGTATTGTTAATGTTATTATATTGTACAGAAAGTGGACTGATGAAGAAATTGAGATGTTGCGTCAAGTTGTTAAACAATTTTCAGATGGTTTGAATCAAATTAGTGATCATATAAAAAGACGGACAGTGTAAGTCAAATATCTTAATTTCTTCTGAAACAGTGTTATAACTTTTTCTTATTAATATTAGATCACAAATTAGGACTGCTTTAAAGAAGAAAGCTTTTGAAGATGCAGGGTTACCAGTGAGGCAGGTGAATCAGCCAATTCAATTGCAACAGGTAATCTTTTAGTTTAATTGATTATAAGCTTATAAATAAATTCTAATGGTATGTTTTATGTTTTCAATATTGACTCTAAGCTACAATAACATGAATGTAAATTTTCAATATTCCTATATTTTGTATACTATATGATTGTTTTTCTAGAATGTTCCTATGATAAAGTCTGAAGTTACATTGAATATGTTAAATGCAGCAGAGTCAGAAGTTGATGTTGAAGGGCTCCATGAAGAAGTTAAACTAGAATTTGATGGGGGAAATGAAGAAGTTTCATCGTAAGTATATTTTTTTCATTATCTTTGGAGTATTGTATATAGTACAATACATTGCAGAGTATGTGAGGAGTTTTTCATTAGATATGTATATAAAAAGAAATTAAATAAAAACCATACATATTATTAGGCCCACTATATTTTTATTAACTAATTCTCTTGTTTTTGCTAACCTTTATGAATTTTATGGATCAATGAGTGAGTATATGATATCTTTAATTATGTTTTGGCTGCACTGACAAGTCAACAGAGAAGCGTCTACATGTCAAATTCTTATACCAATAGAACAGGCAGTTACAAATACTTAACTTGTACCATAATAACTACCTTGAAAAAAATTTTGATAACATATACCACTACCAAATATTTAACAAAATTCTCTTCTCAGGAAAGACCCTAGTGCTAAACCAGGCGTACCAGGTGTATTTTGACAACATCCATAATTCAACATGTAAATAAAACTGAAACTATAACATCTTCATTGGATTTCGAGTTGTACATAATAGCATTTTCAATTTTTAAACTGTAAACTTAAATCAGGAAAATAAACAAATTTAATTGTGTCATATTGACAGTAAAATGTTATTTAACATATTTATCATCTACTAGACATACATTCATAAACTATGCTATTTTTGAATTAGTTTCATTAGTAGATAATCTGAATATAATCAAACTTGAATGTCATTATGCTCATTCTGAATCTAGTTATCATTTTTTTATTATTTCTGATTTAGGTAAAATCTTATTACATGAAATAATGTTTGTTACACAAATATTGTCATATCCGTGTATAATAAAGAACTTTTTTTTTAACGTGTGTTCAATATACAGATTGCGATAAACCTTAATAGATCACATGATGCACACAAGTAGGACAAGGATAAACTGAACAACAGTACTTGAAAGAGAGAGACAAGAATTATTCTGTGTGAAACTCAACGGCGGGTGTAATTTAGGCGCTAACCATCCTTCTTTACCTGTCTGACCAAGAAGGGTAGATAATCCGACATGTAATTTCGGCGCTATGAAGTGCAGGTAGGTCGAGTCATAAAATAACTCTAATCTTAATAATTTAACCAACAATATTTGTAAAAACCCAATAGTTTTCTATATCTTATTTTCTGATATTTTTATACATAGTTACACTTTGAGCAACCGGGTTTGGGCCTGGGATTTCTTGTTTTTTTTTTAGTTTTCTATTTCTTATTTTCGGTTAGCGCCCAAAATACACTAAGAATTAAAATGACCGTTCGGTCTTGGCGCCTAGTTTGGATGTTGTAAAAAGTGCATTAATCTTTTAGCGCCCAAACTCACAAACAATTATAAAGATCAGTCCCCTTTATAAAAAGGTTTTGCCAAATGTATACTTTGGCAAGTTTATCTGAAGCCATGAAAAGAATGTAGTCGAAAACATTCGATATTGCTACGTTTAACTATGAAAAAGCTAAAGTGCTAAGTATGTAGTGATAATTAGAAAAGGTACTTTTTATTATTAACAATATGATCAATCGTTAATTCTTTGCTTGTTTCCTTGGCTTTTTTCTATTAACATTATTTTTTCAATTTATGAATATTAAAAGATGAACACTTTTCCAAATTTGCTATGGGCTTCTTCAAGCTCTGGCAGCGCTGTACGAAAACCATACTTACCACACCCTCCGAATTACATAATTGGTGATTTTTATCGAAAGGCCTGACCAGCTGACGTGCGTGTGTGTTCTTCCCTCTCACTTCCTCAATTGACGGATATTGATTTATCCAGTGGCGTTGGTATTGTCAGTGACCTTTGTATTTTCAGTTTTACTTGGTAAAATAGGTACCGTACGCCATTTGTACGTTTATGGCAGATACCGCCATGTTTCCTCGCCTCTTACCGATGCTCCGTATCTTCAGATAAACTTGCCTTACTATACTTATCTGTTAAAGGCATTCCCAATTTTTGTCTATCACTGCTTTAAAATTTTCGACGGAGTTTTATGCGGCAACAATGTTAAATACCAATAATAACTTATTTATTTTATTTCTTGGTAATTTATTCAACATAAAGCGAACATATATATATATATACATAGTCCTTGCTGTTAACATAATAAATTATTGCAAAAATAATATAAATTTGAAGACCACCAACGAGTAAATTAAAAAATATCTGTTCTTTATATTCATTAAAATAAAAATTATTATTTTAAAATCCTAACAAATTTTGGATTAACATACTGCAGCTCTCTTGACATCATGGAATTTTCTCATTCTTTCTTCTAATTCTGGTCTAAAATGCCTAATAAGGCCTTGTACGGGCCATGCAGCACCATCGGCAAGAGCACAAATTGAGTGGCCCTCAACTTGTTTACTAATTTCCCACAGCATGTCGATTTCTTCAGGTCTGGCATTTCCGTCAACGAATCTATAGATCATTTTATTCATCCAATTTACACCTAAAATAAATAAAGAATATTCACTAAATTAATCCATTTTTTATACATACAGGAGATCTTGAGAACTGAAGCTACCTCAAGAGTGAAATGTAATGATTGGCGATTTTTTGAAAATTCATCAATATCTTAACGATTTGCGGAAAAATAGTATGTTTACCTTGTAGGAAAAGCCACATTCCTGGACTCCGTGTTGCTAAGACTCAACGTGCGCCTTAACATAGCAATCTGCACAGTTTTCCAGGAATGTTATTTTTTTCCTACTTGGTAAACAATGTAGGTATTATTCTTCCAGGGAGTTGTTAATAGTAATAGACAATGAAAATTATTTCATCAGTCTATGCTTTATTCACTTTATTGCATAAATACTATAGTTTATACTTGAATTGGTTTGTGATTATAGATTAGTGGTTACCTTCTCTGCATGGTGTGCATTGTCCACAAGATTCATGTTTGTAGAACATAATCAGTCTAGCAATAGCCTTAACAATATCTGTTTGTTTATTCATCACTATAATAGCAGCTGTTCCCAAGCTGGTTTGAGCAGCAACTAGACCATCAAAGTCCATTAATACATCTTCACATACTCTAAAACATGATTTAATTAAGAACTACAAGATACATGAAAAACATTTAGAATTTAGATACTCTTAGCTATAAAGAACTTGAAAATTGAATAAATTTAAAAGTCTATAGGAGTTTCTCTTCAAAAGAGTAATATGTACCTACTTTTTTGGTATTAAAGGAGTAGATGATCCACCAGGAATTATAGCCAGAAGATTGTCCCATCCTCCAGAAACCCCACCTGCATGTATTTCAATAAGTTCTTTCAGGGGTATGCTCATTTCTTCTTCTACTGTACAAGGACGGTTAACATGTCCAGAAATGTTAAATAATTTTGTGCCAGAATTACGGGTTCTGCCAAATGAAGCAAACCATGCACCACCTCTTCGACAAATAGTCTAAAATTGAAAAAAAAAATACATAAAATGTGAGTAGAGATATTGCTATGCAATTACTTACAGGTGATACAGCAACAGTCTCTACATTAGTAACTGTTGTAGGACATCCAAAGACACCAACATCTGCAGGGAATGGAGGCTTTAATCTTGGTTTACCTTGTTTACCCTCAATGGATTCAATTAATGCAGTTTCTTCTCCACAAATGTAGGCACCTGCACCTCTATGCATAAATACATCAAAATCATAACCAGATCCACAAGCATTTTTGCCCAAGAAACCTGCTTGATATGCCTCTGCAATTGCTACTTGCATATTTGAGGCTTCATTATAAAATTCCCCTCTAATATAAATATATGCTGCCTTAGCTCCCATAGCTTTGCCAGCTATCAAGCATCCTTCCACAAGTTTATGAGGGTCATGTCTCATTATTTCCCTATCCTTACAAGTTCCTGGTTCTCCCTCATCAGCATTTACTACAAGATACTTAGGTCTACCATCCCCTGGTTTGTTCATGAATGACCATTTCATTCCAGATGGAAAACCTGCTCCTCCTCTACCCCTAAGACCAGAAACTTTGACTTCATCTGAAAAAAAAGTTAATTGTGCAACCAATTTTATCAATCAGCATAATATGTTAATGTTGAAATATTTTAATCCATAATGTTATTGATATACACACTTATGATCCAGTCTGCCCCTTTAAGAAGAATTTCTTTGGTTTTGTACCAATCGCCTCTTTTCATAGACCCTTTAAGCCTCCAATCATGTCTTCCATAAAGATTAGTAAAAATTCTATCCTCGTCGGCAAGGGGACCAAATTTGGTTTTGGTTTGTGGTGGAGGAGTACCAGCTGGAGGCGCTGAGTAAAATACTATTTGGTTGTTACATATTGCTGGAATATACTGACCTAAAATGAAGAGAAATTATTGAATTATATAACGAAAACAGGTTGGTTAAGTATGTGATTGAGGTTTGGAATATGCGAGTGAAAATACTTACCAATTTGGCTTTTTGTAAGATTTGTAATTCGGCCCAAAGCTGCAGCCATATTTTATAAAATATAATTATCTTTTTATTTTTTCACCATACAATAATATAAAATTATTATAGCAGCTTTCAGCTGACACTGTTGACAGTTTTGACATTTAAATAACACAGTGGTCTGAAAGTGTTATACCACAGATCTAGCTCTTGTATGTAGTCGCAACCATAGACAAAATATTTTATATATTATATTTCTCTATGGTCGCACCATTCAATTTATCAATCCGCATGTGCATAGGGCATATCCACCACCTTACACTAATGACAATCGCCCTGGAGAATAAACAATGATTTGAATAGATTCTAGATTTGTAATTGAGTAGTTTTGTATTAATTTAATGATCCTTTTTATTATAAACAGTCTAATATAGCTTATAAAATACCGAAGCGATTGAAACAATGTAGAAGAAAGCACCAAATCCAAAGAGCGCTTTATTTGTTGTGTTTTTTACATCATGCTGTTGAGATGATTTTCAACTTGAGTGGGTGAAAAAAGTGAACAGGAAATCCTAATCCTAAATAAATGCGCAAAAATAATGAGTGCAGGACTTCAAAATAAATGTATAATTATCACTCAACGATAATTATACAATGAATATACGAGTACAACAAGAAAGGCGAACATATAGGGATATAATCTAAGAAAATATATATCTATCTTTATCTATGGAAATAATACAGTAGTACAAAATTGATTTTATTTCTGTTTACTTTTTTTTGAAGTAAATCTTCTTTAGCCGCGTTGTGATAGAAGCAAAGCTTGTGAGTTGGTCATCGTTAGAGGAGACTAACTTTTTAGAAAAAATCTATCATGGACGTACAATAAAATATTGAGAAGGGATTCATCTATTCCTAAAAACTTCCTTCTATTATATAGGCGTACGATGAAATTTTCCTAAGGGATAAATTTATTTGTAATAATGTATATTATTATCATGTACGTCAAACAATTAACAATGTATAACAATTTTGTAGGTATCTAAGTGAGAATCAGTGCCGGATTGGCCAGGTGAGATAGTGAGAAAAATCTCACGGGGCCCACCCCCCATTTGGGGTCTCGGGGACCCTAGGAAAATAGACATGGAAACAATAATTTAAAATTAATTAAGGAAAAAGGTCAAATTTCGACAATTTGAAAAACTTAGCTGACAAATTCATCAGATATTTAATTGACAAAGACGAGCTATCAGATGTAGCCATAGGAAGCGAATTTCCAAAATTAAGAACACGCAAAAAGAAAAAGATACCTGGAAAACTAGCTAATGACTTTATTCAACCTAATCAGTACAAGAAATTTGAAACTGAAGTATACAAAACGATAATCAATCAAACTGTTAATAGTCTTCAAGAAAGGTTTGGCGCAAACGAACAAATTTATAATGATTTTTCATTCAACATGGATCCAGATGACCTTTATACAGAACTTAGGACATTTTAGGAAATTTTTCAAAGTTTAGAAAAAATTGAAACAAAGAATTGTATCCAAAGTAACAACAATAATTCTGAGTGTAACGGGTGCGTTCACTGAGGCTTTCAGTTGATCAGACAGTTTAATATGTACATTTCAACGTATACAAACCTGTATAGTGTATAATATTGCATATAAATATATAATTACCTTATCTTGTACTCAAGTTGCTTGTGAGTGCGTTTTCTCAAAATTAAAAATTGTCAAAACGCGTTTACGGTCTAGTTTGTCTGAAAATTTATTAGAAAGTTTTATTCTTATGAGTGTAGAAACGGAAACTCGGCGTTCTATACCAGAAAAAATTATTTTGCGTCTGGCTGCAGAAAGCTCACTGTATAAAAAAATGTTAATTGGTTAAAGTAAAGTAATTATTATATTTTTGCGGTTCTTCACCACTATTTTTATTTACTTTGTTCCTTTTTGATACCAATGATGATGATGTAATCACTTTTTGTGAAATGGGTTCGCCCGTAAATAAATAAATAATAATAATAAAAGTTTATTTATTAGGTCTTCAGTCCCTCGTTTTAGAGTTTATTTTTGTATTTTTTGTATTTATTTTTATAAGAATATTTATTTGGTTTGATTTATTGAAAAATGTGTTTATTTTTATAATTTGTTTATTTTGTCTTTCTGTGTTTATTTCAATTTTTACTCTAAGACAAGTGTAGAGCTGATCTTGCACCTTAATCATTAATAGTACGAAAACCAATAATTTGTTGAAATTTCCGTATGCGACTCATGAAATAGAATGAACCTGGTAATTGGGGGCCCCAATTTTTCAAAATCTCACTTGGCAAAGATAGGCCAGTCCGGCACTGGTGAGAATGATGGAGGAAGAGGGTAAAATACAAACCAAAAGTTCAATAAACATACATGTGTATTTGCCGAATAATATATATTTATTACATAAAATACAGTATATGTCTTTTTACACTATTAAAGCTGTAGATAATAAGTATTCATTTCCAGGGGCTTATTATTGAAGAAGATACCCTCCGCGTAGATCCCCCACTGAGGACCTCCGTAAAAAATAAATTCTGGAGTTAAAAACTAAATGTAGCAGTAGAATTGAAAGTGATAAGAGCAAAATAATCATAGAATTAGGTTATGAAAATTTAACCGGTAGAAATAGGATGAAATTTTATAATTATTTCAAAATTATTATTATAAAAAGTAAAGTTGCAAGAAGTAAGCTAAATATTTCAGTCAAATAGCGTAGCCTTGCTCGATGTGTTGAATATATTTCTTTATATAAATACTGAAAACTATTCTATTCGAAAAAGTGTCCTATAATCTAAATAATCCAAAATTAATAAAAATATCACAGATGGTTTATTTGTAGTAATCATTTTTGCCATGCTTCAAACTGATTTGTGTGGTAGACATAAAAGATTCAGTGTTGTTTAGATATGCATCTCTTCTTCTGATATGGAGCCTCTTCAGAAAATCGTGATAGACTGACTTTTTGCAAATGAAGATGATAAATATATAGACACCTAAAATGGAAAATACTGGTTAGTTATTTTGGAAAAAAACTACATACATTTATACAAAAAGCGCCATTGCAGTGCGAATGATTTTTTAATAGTGAAATATATTAAAAAATGAAACCAATTGATAATAAATATGGTAAAATTTTCAGTTATTTATGTTAACGGTACTTATGTGAAGAAAATCGGGGGTGTTCCTCTCCTCTAATATACTTTTTATTAGTGTATATAGAGGCATGGGCGTCACCAGCTTATGACTAAGGGGGGAGGCTATGGGGCAATATTATGGAAAATAAAAAATATAAAGGACGAGAGCATGAAGCGTTACACTTTGGAAAGTCTTTGCCTCAATTGTAATAAGAACGGTTCTAATATCAATGTATAAAACTTCACAAGCCCTCGACAGCAAAATAACTAAGTCAAACTTTTAAGCACAGTAATAAGTAATTATTTATTTCAACAAAAATAATATTCAATTTAAACATAACCTGAGGGGATTTTTTGCAAAAATTTCAACCACTTTATCATTAAAATTATTTAGGTTTCCATTTATTATAATCTGTGTACACTCCTCATCATGGCCAAACCATCATTAAGGCGATCTTCTGCTGCCATATGGTGCCATGTTTTTAGTGTTCTGAGGCTGCCAAAGGATCGCTCTACTGTACATGATGAAACGATCAAAATTTTCAATGCTTTTTCCATTTCGGGAAAGAAGGAATTTGTCTCTTTAAGGACATCAACAACTATTAGATTTCTTAGATTAAGCCTACCGTTGCTTCCCCGTAATACGCGGCATTGATGGAAGTATCCGCATGAAGGCACTTTTCCGAGTTGCACTATTTCCTTCCTGAGATAATGTTTGTAAGGCTTCCAGAATTACTGGAAGAATTTCTCTAAAAACTCTGTCCCCCTCTGTTCCCCTCTGTCCCCTCTGTCCCACTCTGCCCCCCTCTGTCCCCTCTTGGCGACGCCCTTGTATAGGGAGTAGGTATACGCAGTACCTAGATACGTTCACAAGAGAAAAAAGTTGTAACTTTTACTAGTTTAATCAACAAATTTCGGAGACATCCGAAGTTAAACATTTTTTTTATTGGTGAGCCATTTTCCTGTTTAAAGGACGCCTCAGCGTGTTTAAATCGAACTTTAAACCACGCTCGTGTTACCGTGGCAACACCAACAACTCGAGAAACGAAGTCTCTATGATCTAAATCATGTCTAAATGACAATTTCTTTATTATTGATCTGACGGGAGTAGTTTGTAACGTGAAAACTTTTATTCGAACAATATTAAACAATGTCAAATTTATAAATTAAAATGGAAAGTGCCGTTGGTATTGTTTGAAATATTAATATTTCGATTTTTCAAATCTTGGGAAATGGTATTGAAATTAATACTATATTGACATTCACAGAACTCAATAAGGTTGAACCTCCATCAAAATACAAATTAGTTTATGCTTTTCTCATTTCCATGACAACGCAAGGTATACATCATATACGTCACGAATTCAACCATTTGACATTTAGTTCTTATTTCCATCTATGATTTCCATTTCTTGTTGTTGTTGTAGTAGTTATAGACCAGTATATTTATAATTTCAAAGTGCTCAATAAAAAAAATAGCCTAAAGTATTCGTGGATAACTGGTCTTTAAAACACTCCGGCTTCGCCGTCGTGCTCGAAAAATCGCGCGTGTTTTAAAGACCTTAATATCCACTTATACTTTAATATACTAATAAAAGCGCGTATTCATCTGAGCACGAACGGGAACGAAGCAAGGTGGGGCCGAACGGATGAGCGCTGTAACTTTTTTGGTCCCAAATGATGAAGTCTACGACGGCAACGAACGAGGCATCGATCCATCCGTACGGGCACTGAACATTGGTTCGTCAAGGTGGAGGACGTCGACTGTTTGATAGCCCTTGACTAAACAATCGACTGGCGAAGCGAGGCAGCTGAAACGCACAAATGCCGTCCACATATAATCAATTTTTTCTTTGAGGTACCGACTCCCATCGGATGGCGTTCGAACTGCCTCGGACCGTGCGTCGCACAACAGAATGTAGTTTGCCTCAAAAACACGTCCACATACGTACGTATGATCGTTCGGCCTCACCTTGCCTCGTTCCCGTTCGTGCTCACGGATGGCGTTCGAACTGCCTCGGACCATGCGTCGTACAACACAATGTAGTTTGCCTCGAAGACACGTCCAAATACGTATGATCGTTCGGCCTCACTTTGCCTCGTTCCCGTTCGTGCTCAGATGAATACGCGCCTTAATACAAGCATACAACGCATACAGCGAACATGAGTTTTATTGCTTTATAGTTAGTGCTTGCTTAGAAGTACTACTCGTTTTATAATTAGTATAGCTGCAGTGTTTAAAAAATAATTTAAGGTCATAATGACACTGCTCAATTATAACAATGAAATATAAAACAAAGTAATTAAAAATCTTTATACCTAATCTATTATCTTTAAAAATGAAGTAAAATATCAAATATAGTGACTTGGGATGTGTTTAAACGTTAAGAATGATTTCATATCAGCAAATATTTAAATACTTTTGCAGGTGTCGACGTATTTAACAGCATGGGCGTCGTAAAAACCTTGAGTAATTAAAAAAATTTATGTAAATACCTACCTTGTAAACAATTGATACAGTCGATGACTATTTCCACGGTTCTCCAAAAAGGACCTAAATTGTCCATATCAACCAAGCCTGTAACCGTATCCATAATAAAGGTAATACCCATTATAACTGCCAGTTTTAAAATCAGAAATAGCCTAAAACAGATAAAAATTAGTGGTAGGAGTTTGTCCAAAATTAATATTAGAAGCGACGAACACAAATTGGGAAGGAAAATGTCGGCAAAGGAGACGAACACGTATTGATTCGTAGAGATACTACATATAGAGGCAGCAAGCCATAGGGCGCTATGTAAGTGGGAATGTCCGTCTGAACTTCAGTAAGATGGAAAAAAAGACGTATATGTTACGGTTAAAGTATTTACTTGGCTAGTATAGAAACTAGTTGGATAGTTTGTATAATATCCAACTAGTTTATATACTAGCTAAGTAAATACTTTAACCGTAACAAATATATTAGAGAAAGACAGCATAAACCTCCTACTTTCTATCTCTCTCTTATATGCTGACGGGCTCGAAGCTTGTTGCCTCTATTTGTAGTATCTCTATGTGTTCGTTACTTCTTCAATCGATTTTGTTTAAAGTCCTCTTTACAATTCGCAATTCTTCTTGCAGCATACAATAATCTTGATCGAAAGCATACGCAATAGAGGATAAAAAGTCTCTTGTTCAATATCGATCTGGTTCGATTTGTATTGCAGCTTGCATGCAATGTTGGTAATTTTTGTTACCAACAAGACAAAAGTTGATTGTATACTTGCAATCGCAGCATAAATAGGTATATATCATTAATTTGAATACAAACTACACACTAACCTAACCTCACAAATAAACTTCAATTTTTTTGTTGGTGTCCACATTGAAAATTGCTTATTGCAATAATTATAAAATGTAAAACGATCAATAGTAGCAAGCAGGACCTTGCAAGGTCAAAAAGTGTTGCTGCAATGCATTGCAAGAATTGCGAACTGCAAAGAGGGCTTCAGAGCTTTGGCATGGAGCAATATAATTTGCAAGAAATTGCGTCTCAACGGCGTATACATTCGATAAAAAAACCCTGCGTCTTGCATTGCATTACAGGTTGTATTGCACCATGTCAAGCGGCGTTTAATATAAAAGAAGGAAAAGTGCAAAAGAGTCATACGTTTTTACAAATTACCAATATATTTATTAAGATAGTGGGAGGGAGATAAATATGATTGTAATAACTACAGAGAAATCAATTTACTGAACGTTTCTATGAAAATTTACGAACGAATATTGGGCAAAAGAATTAAATCAGATAGAAAATAAACTAGAAGAATGCCAAAGTGGATTTAGAGAGGGAAGGAGTATTCAGGATCACATATTTAAGTACATTAAAGCAGATCATGGAGAAAACAATAGAGCAAGGCAAACAAGTATATTTAGGTTTTATTGACATGGAAAATGCATTTTATCGAGCGAGTACCAAGAAATAGACTATGGAAAATACTATCAGAAAGAGGAATATAATAGAAGACAAATTTATATGTATTTAAGACCAATTCTGACGTTTGGTTGTGAATCATGGACACTGACAGGCAGACAGAAGAGCAAAATACAATCAGTAGAAATGAAATATCTGAGAAGAGTTAAAGGGGTCAGAAAAATTGATAAAGTAAGAAATACAACAATAAGAAAGGATCTAGAAATAAAATCGATAATTGAATATATTGAATCAAGACAATTGGGATGGTGGGGACACCTACAAATAATGTAGACAAATCTAGAAGCCTGAATTAGATAAAATAGTTATTGACTTACTTTTCTTTATCTCTTTGAAATTTAATTTTCTTTTCATTCTTCGTATCATTAATCCGTTCAATTTCATTTTTGATCCTCAAACAATATAAAATGGTTTTAACAAACAACACGGTGTTGACTAATTGAATCACGAGATGTGGAAGTCGTATAAATAGTAACAATGCATAATTTCCTGGCCCTGTAAAAAATATAGTAGCTTGTATTTACCAATTTTTGTGTGTGACATAATCAATGAATTTAATTTATATTATAGTACATATGAGTTATAATTCCAGTTATAACTAATAGGAGCAATAATTTAAGATTTAAACATAGTTGATAGATAGAACGTACTTACTGTTTTCTATGAAACAAGCACTCGTACCAACGTAAGGCCTTATGGAATCGGGTAAGACATTAGTTACACTAAAGGCGTATACTATTAAAGTTAGAATCAAGGGCATTCCCCATCCGTAGGCCATGTATCCTAGGAGCTTTTTAAGGTCCTTTTTTTGTTGATAAGTACCTATTGAATGTTTTGTTGTGCTAAAACAGAATAAAGGTAATTTCTTGAGTAAATTGATGCAGAAATTGTGGTTCACTTGAAGAATATAGGAAGGTACTCCATTCCCTGTTTATGATGTCTACAAGGTTTTAGAGCAGATGACAACAGTCCAAATGCACGGATAGAACACATCCTCACATTTATGCAGCTCGTATATTTAAGTCTACATTAAAATTTGAACCAAAGTATTGCTACAGAAGAATTGACCAACAGTGAAAAAAAATCATGGAAAGTGGTTCAAAATATAACCTGGTGGCATTATTATAATTTGTTTCAGAAAGTACCTACATAGAGTATACAAAGTCTGTACAGAAAGTACGAGGAGTAATAAATCATTCATTTAAGTAGATTTCATAGACGTACCAAAATATATTTTAAGAGGGTATACCGTAAGGTACATTTTGTATTGAACGAATGAGTTGCAGCTATGCTAAAGAATATACAATTTAGGTCAGAGGTAACGGGATGTACTAATTTTAATAAAAAAAAGTGATAGAGGTACATACATTTTAGTAAGTTTGATAAAGAAAGGCAACACAGTTTATTCATAATAGAAAACAAACCAATCTGTAACAATAATTATTTTATATATTTTTGTATATATGTGTGTATAAATGTTGGATATACAGTTTCCAAATCTTGGCAAGATGAAAACATTAAAAGCGGAAGGCAGGCATTCGTGGAAGGTTTGTCGTTAGGTTTGCAGCCACCATCTGGAAAAGGAAAAAGACTTATCATTGTCCATGTTGGAAGTTCTGAAGGTTTTGTTGATGGTGGATTATTATCTTTTATTTCAAAACGCACGGGGGACTATCACGAAGATATGAATGGGGATGTCTTCGAGGAATGGTTTGTTCAAATGTTGGATCTGATTCCAAAAGGGGCTGTTATTGTTATGGACAACGCAAGTTACCATTCACGGTTACGAGAAGCATTGCCCACAAGTCGTTGGCGTAAAGCAGAGCTTTTGGAGTGGCTTATTTCGAAAAATATTAAGTTTCCAAAAGATCCACTAAGGAAAGAACTTTACAGAATTGCAAAAATGAACAAGAATAAATACAAAACCTACATTGTAGAAGAAATGGCGTCTTCTCGTGGTATATCAGTTCTTCGACTTCCCCCTTATCATTGTGAACTTAATCCCATAGAATTAATATGGGCTCAGGTAAAGGGGGAAGTTGGAAAAAATACTACTTTTAAAATAAACGATGTTGTGAAATTGTTTGAGAGTGCTGTAAGTCATGTTAGTAAGGAAAATTGGACAAACTGTATCGAGCATGTTATCAAAGTAGAGGTAAATATGTTGAAAATTGACAATATTTGTGATGATTTAATCGACCCTATTATTATTAATGTCAACAACGATTCTTCCTCTTCCGAGTCGGATATAGAATAAAATGTAAGTAATAAATGTATTCCAATAATTATTTCTTTTAATTTTTTATTATATTATAATTTAAAACGTATTTTTTTCCCAAAATACACACCACTGCATTGCGTTATTGCTTATCTGCTAATCCTTTAACAATGAAGAAACCCTAAATTTTGCTACAACTGAAACAAATACGGGGTCGATCTACCTGGTTTTTAGATTTACGGAAGAAATGTAATTTAAAGTAAGAGATTTATCAAAAATTTCATGGTGCTCCCTGTAAAGGTTTTGCATACTTAATTAGGGTTTATTACTCCTCGTACTTTCTGTACAGACTTATAGAAATGCAATAATCCTTTAACAACCAGATGTTAATAGAATAGGTATTACAGAGTTGTACTCAAAATTGACGAAATATTTATCTGGTAGAACAAGTAGATGGATGGATAGTCCCGTGCTCTGACTTATTACCTTGAATTGTGGTTAACTCTAAAACTAAACAGCTCCACAACAATTAAATCCATAATATTTTATGAATATTTAAATGAGTCAAACTTTTTCCACAGTAAAAATATAATTTTTTGCGAGATAATTTAAAGCATGTATTGTTGATATTTCGATAATAAACATTTCAGTAGGTTAATGTTGTTTTATGGTAAACTTATAGGAGCAATATTAATAAACGTATGGGAATCTAGAGTAAAAACCATTTTGCAAAAGAATAAATAAATTAAATTGCCGAAAGATATGCACATTCAATGTGTGCTTTCTCATAAATTTGCTATTTTGTATATTTCTTGTTCTAAAAATATACCAAAGCCGATATAATTCAATATTTAGATAAAAATTTAAATGATATTTCCAGATATTTGGAAAATAATATTGAAAAAAAAACAACGTTGCTTTGATAAACTTTTTCAAAAAGAAAACAAAAAATATATTATTATCATCAAACACACATTGGATGACATTCAAGACAACATTTTTCCAAAAAAAAGTCAAGATTTACTTTTCACTTCCTTACAATAAGGAAATGATATTTCCTTACAGTAGTTGTATATGCATATTCGTACATTTTCTTGATTTCTTTGGCAATAATTCCATTAAAACAGTATTCACTACCTCAACCAGCTCTGGAGGAAACCCAGAAATGGAAAATTCATCATCACTCATCACCACATTCCTTGACTCTGTCATCCAGGAATGTTAGGCTTTTCCTACTCGGTAATCAATGTACTATTGATACATTAGTTTAAATTCTTTTGTCCACGACTATTTCATAATTTTAACATTTTACGTGTGCTTCTTCAAGTATAATGACGTACATTATTCACCAGTGAATAATAGGTGTGGATAATGGAAAGGTCACATGACACATAATTATATTGAAGATTATTCATTCAACACAATATATTAAATGAAAATTTTCACCGCGATCCGGATTCGAACCCATGCCTGAAATTCCGCGCTTTACCAAAAGTCAGAGCCGTAAACCATGAGGCTATGATACACATAGATTCAAAAGTTTTGCATCACCCTAAATCTCCGAAAAAAAAATTGTGTTCATTATAAATGGATCAGATATTAATCAAATAATTAGTTTCAATGAAAAAAAAACGTGTATATTTGTCAAAAATTTTTATTATCCAATAATAAACTTGCTTTAAACATAAAAAGTATTCTTAGAAATTAATTAAATTAAATACAAATTGATTCTTTTTGAAGAAAAGGTTAAGTGAGAACCTGCATGGGAATTTTTAATAAAGAGTATTTCCACCTCTAGAATTTATGCAAGCTTGAAGTCGCCTGCCCATGCTGTTTACCAAATTATTGATATTCTGTTGAGAATTTTTCGCCATTCTTCTTGGGCCGCATGAACAAGCTCTTGTACACTCCTGGGTGGATTCCTGCGTGCTGCCACTGCCCTGGCAAGCATGTCCCAAGCATGTTCTATGGGATTCATGTCAGGAGATAGGGCAGGCCAGTTCAAACGATTGATCCCTTCAGTTTCAAGATACTCATTTACAGCTCTGGTCCGATGAGGTCGGGCGTTATCGTCCATAAAAACGAAGGAATTGCCAACAGCTGCGCGCCATAGTCTCACGTGAGGATGTAGAATCTATCTGAGATACCTATCATCAGTCATCGTTCCCTCCACATGAATTAATTCTGTGCGATCATTTAACATGATACCAGCCCAAAACATAGCACTTCCTCCTCTGAAGGGCGGCACGGGGCGAGCATGGGCAAGCTGAGCAGCTCTCGTTGGATCCCGCCACACTCGTATTCGATGGCTATCTTGTACCAAACAAATCCTTGTCTCGTCGGAAAAAAACACCGAATTCCAAAATTCTTCAGGCAAGGCCGCGTGTTCTTGAGCCCACTGTAGTCGGCGAACTCTGTGCTCAGGTTGTAGTCTGGGCACTCTTATTGGTCGGCGACACCTCAAACCTGTCGCAAGTATTCGTCTTCGTAATGTCGAGATCGATACTTGAACTCCCAACGCATCTCATATTATCTCTTTGGAGTGCTGGTATCGCCATGGTCGGGTTTCTTCGGATAGTTAAGTGGATATAGCGGTTCTGCCGCTGATTAGTAACCTCTTCTAGTTCTATCACGAAGAGAATTGGTCTGGAGATACCGGTTCCATACACGAGACACATCACTTTGCCAAACGCCAATTCTGTTTGCCACGAACCTTTGAGTATGACCTTCTTCAATTAAAGCCGCACTATTCTTGCACGGTCAATCTCACTTATGACTTGACGATTCATGTTTGCACTTAAAATCGTAAAAATCAAATGTCTTGAATCTTAAAATGATCGCACTAAAAATGATATCTTACAAAAAAAACTGTAAACATCTGTATTTTGCAAAAAATATGGTACATATTGAAATGGTAAACATTGATAAACAAGCCAACAAAAAATTGTTAGCGCATAAAAATTTCTTCGCATCCGAAGAAGGTGATGCAAAACTTTTGAATCTATGTGTAGTATAAATATAGCAGTTTTTTGTCTAGTGCAAAAGTGATGTTTTAAATAATTTATTCCTAATTGAAAAAATTTCAATAACTATATAGACTGGTGTTTGAATGATATTACTAGAAAATTTAATATGGAAAGTGGATCAGACAGTAAATTGAATATACTAATTAAATATATAATGTGTTCAACATCATAACAAGTAATAAGCTTTATAAATGTTATAAACTATAAAGTTTTAGTTTGACGAAAAAATTTGTACCTAAATAGGTAATTCATAGTCGTGGACAAAATATTGTATTCTACTCGCATATAATGGCTATTATCCACTCAGGTGAATAATAGCTATCATTATATGCTTCTCAAATAATATACCATTAAAAACTACTAAAGTTAGGACACTGCATATAAATTGTTGTTATTTCTCTGTCATATTGTGAAATATTTCGCAGTGCTGATATTTTGTTATTTATCACTTTGTATTTCTCTTCTTTATTGGAGTGAAAAATAATGATGATTCACCATTTTCTTTCGATATTTTCCCAACTAGTGCAGAATGTTATACTTTTCCGCATTCGACCGATTGCGACAAATACTGATTCCGCATTTTTTCTACGGTTGTGCGGAATATAAAAAAATAAAATTAAATTAGACATAGATTAACAATACAAGTTTATTAGTTATCTTCTGGTTAACAATTAATATTAACGCAATATAGGACAAAAGTTCAGTGAGACGGAAAAAACAATTAATTTATGCGCACGACGGAGAGTCCTGGTGAAAATACCTTTCAAGCCTCACAGTATAAAGTGTTAATCCAGTGAAAATTGTAGCCATCAAATTCGGTTCCCAAGAAATATTAAATAATTATTTGTATTACCTTGGTAATATTTTAATCAAGGCTGGTAATCCCGAATCTGACCATGATGTATTCTATTGTTTATAGTATTTGAAGCGAAAACCGGAACGAGCTTAGTAAAAATTATTTTGTGACATAAACAATGTTATGTTACAATTTTACTTATAAAATATCTTCTGTTTAATCTTACCCGAATGTAAGCCAGATGTCCCAGCACATAATGTTTAACCAGGCAAAAGACACAGCTGCAAAGAACACCAACATAAAAGCTGAAAAAAAAACAATAAATTTAGTATATACAAAATATAAATTTGCAACTAATGTACAGAGTGTTATTTTTATGTATGTATATGTATTAGGTTTGTTCCAGCTGGCATGTCTGAACTTATCTATACTGGTTGGATTGAATACAGTACTAAAACTGCATAATCGTTTTTGAGGTAGGTAATACATTAACATTTCTGCGTCAGTTCCGTCAACTCACTGGTAATCGTTTTATTATCATCAACATCCATACCCCAAAAACAAACTTCTTTACCCACCTTTCGTACAATCCCTTTGGACGAACTCCCGACTATCAAGACACTTATAGATTTGATAGAGATGGCACTTAAGTGACCAGACCAGGAAAGATCGTAAATCGGTGAAAAGCTCCCAAAGTTGAGAAAAAGCCCATCGACATCGAGTCAACAAAAAGTGTATAGAAAGCTGTCAAAGACACCGAAGATGAAGAACACAGAAGCACTTTTAGTGCACAAACAGACAGTAATTTTTTTTTGTTTCGGATACTTTTTAGTATCCGTGACTTTATTTATTTATAAAAAACATCCAAAAATAAAAAAAAATTATGGAGGTAGGTACTTATGTGTAATTTTTCATTTTTTCCCAATCTCTTCCCGACCGGGGTGATGGATACAGGTTTTCTGTAGTATCTTCCCTGCATCCTAATTTCTGCAAAAACAAACTTCTTTATCCACCTTTACAACTTCTTCGTACTATTCCATGGGACGACTATCTCCCCGACTATCAAGACTTCCTGGACACTTCGCTTCTATCGATTCGATAGAGATGGCACATAATTGCATATATCAGATATCTTGTGAATGCGACAAATTCTATTTAGGTGAAACATCTAGACCAGGGGTTCCCAACCTTTTTGGTACCACGCCCCCCTTTGGTTATTTGGAGACCCCCCACGCTCCCCTACACATATCAGCTTTCCATTTTGCAATACCCTTTCTTTGAAATGGGCGGTTTGAGTTCGGCAACACTGTTCTCTAATTTGCAAATTAATTGTTTTTTAAACAAAGGATTTTTGATCTGTTTTATTTTAAACAATGGCTTTAATTTTTTACAAACACTTGACAATTATGTCAAGTGAATATTCTTTATGTGGAAATTATATTTGTAATTTTTTTTATTTATTTCATTTGGGTGTCACGCCCCCCCTGGACTTTCACCACGCCCCCCAGTTTGGGAACCACTGATCTAGACCATTGAAAGTCCGAATAAGTGAACATAAAAAATATATCAAAGATATGGAGTTCTTTAAGTCAGGTATTTGTAAACGTGACTGGGAAGGGGGGCATAAAATTCAATGGGATTCGACAAAAATAATATTGAAAAAGCCCAATAATAAAAGACGAAAAATCAAAGAAAGTGCTTTAATACAACTAAATGCAGATAAATGTGTAGCTAGTATTTCAGCCGAATGTAGTCAAATTTGGTTACCAATGTTAGAAAGAGAAATTTCCAATAATCAATTACCTGCGTTATCAGGATAGCATCATAAGTTTTTATCCAGATTTTCTTATGATTTATCATTGGAATAGTTGTTAATCGATACACACTTCAATACACAAAATCACCAAACTGAGCTATACATATTTTGATAACAAAAATAATCATACACAAAAAAGTAACAACGAACGCGTTTTATTAACAACATTTTCAAAATAAGCGAAAAAAAGCGCTATCCCAATAAAAACCGTTCCTGGAACGTGCACTTCACTGGATTCCATTTCTAGTAGACTATCATATCGTTAGAATGTCATAAAATAAAATATTTTATCTACAACTGTCATGTAACGGGTACGATTTGACACAATTTTCAGTGTCATAATGACGTATATTACCGCACTAGTGCGTTTTTTTTATTACATTACCGCACTCGTGCGATAATAAGAATCTAGAAACATATTAATACCAGAATTAAATATTCAAAATAACACAGGAAGCTGCATTTTCAATTTTCGAAAAGCTTGAACTCATTTTTATAGATTTTTGTTCATTCAACTTTGAAAATTTGATGACATAACTAATTTATTTTATTTCCACACCCTTGTTTCTCTTTGCTGCTATGGTCACAAAATATGATACACAGTACCTTATGTTTGCAGTATATATTATTAAAAATACGTTGGATTGAAATTTTTTTTCAATTTTATAATATAGGTAGGTACTGTTAATAATACCAATAAACAGTTGTAGATGAAATTTTGTACGTAACACGTGTGATTGGAATTATTAACGCACTTATGTGATTATACTTTGGCAAGTTTATCTGAAACCGTGAAAGGAATGCAGTCGAAAACATTCGACATTGCCTCGTTTAACTATGAAAAAACTGAAGTGCTAATCATGTAGTGATAATAATTAATGTTTGGCAAGTTTATCTGAAGCTACGGGGATTCGGTAAGAGGCGAGGAAAAACATGGCGCCTATCTGTCAAACGTACAAATGGCGTACGGTACCTATTTTACCAAGTAAAACTGAAAATACAAAGGTAACTGTCAATACCAACGCCACTGGATAATCAATATCAGTCAAATGACGAAGTGAGAGGGAAGATATCACGCACGCGCTTGCCAATAAGAAGTCAGCTGGTCGATACAAATCACCAATTATGTAATTCGGAGGATGTGGTCATTATGGTTTTCGTACAACGATTCCAGAGCTTCAAAAAGCCCATAACAAATTTGGAAAAGTGTTATTTTAAATATTCATAAATTGAAAAAATAATGTTAATAGAATAAATCCAAGGAAACAAACACATTATAAAATTAACGTTCAATCATATTTTTAATATTGTTAATAATAAAAAGACCCTTTTCTAATTATTGTCACTACATAGTTAACACTTCAGTTTTTTCATAGCTGAACGTGGCAATGTCGAATGTTTTCGACTGCATTCCTTTCACGGCTTCAGATAAACTTGCCAAAGTATATAAATGGGTCTTTTTATTATTAACAATATTAAAAATATGATTAAACGTTAATTTTATAATGTGCTTGTTTCCTTCGATTTATTCTACCTATTAACATTGTTTTTTCAATTTATGAATATTTAAAGATGAACACTTTTCCAAATTTGTTACGGACTTCTTTGAGCTCTGGCACCGTTGTACGAAAACCATAATGACCACACCCTCCGAATTACATAATTGGTGATTTGTATCGACCAGCTGACTTCTTATTGGCAAGCGCGTGCGTGAGATCTTCCCTCTCACTTCGTCAATTGACTGATATTGATTTATCCAGTGGCGTTGGTATTGTTAGTGACCTTTGTTTTTTCAGTTTTACTTGGTAAAATAGGTACCGTACGCCATTTGTACGTTTGACAGATAGGCGCCATGTTTTTCCTCGCCTCTTACCGATGCCGCATAGCTTCAGATAAACTTGCCAAACTATACATGACTCGGCCTACGGCCTCGTCGTGCAAACTTCACATGCGTGCGTTAATAATGTCCATATCCCACTAATTACGTAAATAACTATTCTTTCACATTTTACCAGATATATGTGATCTACTATAGAATGGACAACAAAGTTTTGTAGTCTTAAACTTCAAAATACAGTGGAGCTCCGGTAATCCGACAAACAGTTTGCAGGGCAGTGTCGGATTAGCGAATTTGTCAGATTATTGAGTACTGCCTTAGACCCCCTATAGTCCGGATTTTTTTACAAAAGAGTACCTTGTAATCCGACAGATCCAATGATAAGATTCTACATGTTATATATATATATATATATATATATATATGTATGTACTCTGAAGTAAAAATTATACTTCATTATGTATTTATAATAGACCATGTCGGATTACAGGGGGTGCCGGATAAGCCAGGGGCCGGATTATCGGGGCTCCACTGTATTATTGATTGTCTAGTTGTCATATTTTTTCGTTGTGTCAGATAGGGACCAAAAATTATTTTAAAACTAGTTAATCTTGACAACGGTAGCTGGAACGCTACCGAAACGTCGAAATAAAAAATAAAAAACATTATTGTGGTTTGATTCCCAAAAAATAAGTGACTAGTCTACAAAATATCGTAAACCGGTGAAAAGCGCCCAAAGTTGAAAAAAATGCACCGAAAAGCCCATGGACAAAAAGTCTAGAAAAAGTGTATAGAAAGCTGATTCAAGCCACCGATGATGAATTCAGGTTTTTTGTGGTATTTTCCCTGCATCCTAGTTTCTACAAAAACAAACTTCTTTACCCACATTTACGACTTCTTCATAAAATTCCATTGGACGGACTCCCTCTCGACTATCAAGACTTCCTGGACCAGAAAAAGTTTATAGAAAGCCACCGAAGATGAAAAACACTTTTAGTACACAAACAAACAGCACTTTTTTGTTACTGAAAAGTATCCGAGACTTTATTTATTTACAAAAAATAACCAAAAAGAAAAAAAATTATGTATGTTTTTTTTTTCTTTTTTCCCAACTCCTTCCCTACCACCGGGGTGATGGATGCAGGTTTTCGCTGGTATCTTCCCTGCATCCTAATTTCTGCGATACTAGAAATTAACCAAATTGTCCGACTTGCTATTAAATTCAAAACAAACTCTGAAGAGGACATATTCATAAAACAGGGTAGATTCAAATTTTGAATATCCAATGAAGGATAATTTAAACTTTAGCTGTAAAATAATGCTCGAACAAAAAACAATCAGCTTCCAGTTTTTACTGTTCAAAGAATGATACATAATCAGTTAGAACGAAATACAGAGCTTGTGCAAACGATACAGTTGGAACAAACCTATTGGCAATACGATTTGTAAAAACAAAAACATTGCCCCTCATGTCTGCAAATATATACAATGATAATAACCCCCAATTCATTTATAAAAAAGACACTCACCAACAATTTGACAAGGAAGATCGTTGGGTTTCAAATCACTTTGAGCGTATGTTAGAAGAGCGTACAAGCTCAACGTTGCTGTGCAATAATTTATCAAAATTTTTCCGAATATTTTGTTTGTTTGTTTCAACAACACATAAATTATGATCGTCAATCCCAAAAAGATACAAGACAGTATCTTCGGCACTTTTGTATATTGAAATTTTGGTTTGTTATCGTGAGAAGTTAGGCAATTGAAGAAAAAGTATCCATTCACTGATGGTAGATTTGAGTGCTCTATGCAGTATCCATCTAAATCTGTTGGTTGTTCCGTTACAAACGAATTACTGATGTTTTTCCAGTATTTAAATTCACCATTTTTCTGAAGAGTAAAAGTGTATCTGGTGTCGCGCATTAAATAAAACAATCCCTGGCAAATCGTCGTATTGTGGATGACAGCGAATGGTTCTGAAAATTAAAATTTAATAATTAATAGGTAAAAGTATTTATTATAGTTAGTCTCAAAGTATATTGTTTTAGCTTTTGTCGGTAATTATAAAATTAATGGGTCAATTGCAATAAATCACATGGCCAATAGCTGGTGTAGAAGAGATCACCAGTGGCGGACTTATTTAAAATTATTTTAAAAAGAATCAATTTCACAAACATCTATCTTTTTGTATTTTTATCATACGTCCTTTGTTTTTTATTTCTATAAACTTTTTTTTCCTCCTATTATTAAAGTAAGTTAAATAAACTATAACCAGCCCCAACCTTGTCTTGTTACTCGACTGTTGTTGGCATGGGCACCGGAAGGGGGGGGCAAAGCAGGGCACTTGCCCCCCCCCCTGGAAGATTGAATATCCGATTTTGATTATTTACCAAAACAAAATACTATACTTTTTCCCGAACATCAAGAAAACTAAAAATGTTTGTAGCTCTACCTCCTACCACAACAACAATTGAAAAATATTTTAGTACCCTTTGTCGTGTAAAAGCTTGGCTAAGATCAACAATGTGCGAAGAAAGGCTTTCTGGTCTCTGTATGCTCAATGTTCACCGAGAATATGTGAATAAAAATAAAAACATAATTATTGAAAAAATATTCTATTACTTTTCTCTCAGTAGAAAGGTACATGTACATACAAATGTATTTTTTATAATATTTTATAACAAAGTTAGTATGTCTTTTTGCAACTGCAGGACCAACAAGGCATATCAGATTTTCAAAATCTGATGGTGGACATTCTTAAAAAAAATTTGACGCTTGATCGAATCTCACCTCACCACTTAGTCCAATATCATCTGCGCGTAGCTGAACTAACAATTTGTTTATCGGACAACTTTCTCTCATTTTAAGACTTGGTCTGATCCAAAATCATTTGCGTTTTGTTTTAGCAACCTGGGGTGATGATGAGAGCAAAAAAACCAACTTGCGGCTAGAAATAAATCTTCAGTATCATTTTTTTCCTGATTAAAACGCCACATGGTTAACCAACACTAATCACAACAACGTCACCAACTGAATTTTGTTTTTATATTTTGTCGTTCTGGTGTGGACAGTTTGTTTTAATTTTGTTTTGTCTTTTGACGACAAATTGTGTCGCCAGTTTGTTGTGTTTTTGTTTCAGAATTGTGTTTTCGTTTTGTCTGCTTGGTCTGGACCCGGCATAAGACGTAAAATGTTCCGACCAGTTTGCCATAGTGTCGGAGAAAAATTGCTTTTACCGTAAAAAATTACAAAATGTAAATGTTAATCTTGACAAAAATAACCGAAGATAAACTGTTTTTCTAAAGTTATTATACATAAAATATTTAAACGCGCTATATAAACATTTAATTTAACAAATTCCTCACTAATGATTTTTGGTTTTATGCTATCGTTTACCTGTTATCAATCAATTATTATAAAATAAACTACCTATACAATATTTCTGGAAAACATTTGTGAAATATTAATATGTATGTAGGTTTATTTAAGTTGTCTAGGTAAATGAGTAAATGATATTCCCAGAGATAAACAGTTTTGTTGAAAAATCCAACCAATTTGGAGCTAAAGTCGATTTTATGAAGTTTCACGTCTCTCTTCTAAACTTCAATAAAACGTTAAAAGAAAAACCAATTAAATACATTAACAATTCAGTTTATAATGAAATTAATAATACTGCAAAGTGATACATATATTTCAATCAATTAAGCTGCGTTTACACGAGGCCAGAAAGTGGGCAGGTTACTTGGAGCAGGTAGCCTGAGGCAAGTAACCTACCCCGTGTGAACAACCACGATTGTAAATCACAGGCAAGTTGCCTGTCAACCTGCCTGGCAGGTCGACTTGCACGAGGAATAGACAACCTGCCCCCACCACTCGAAAACGCTACCTGCCCCACAGCCTGCCTTTTACTGACGCGGTATGGACAACTCATTGACAAGCAAGTGAGCGAATTTATGACAAACAGTGCTTTAATGGATGTTTGTTTATTATTTAAATTTTTATATATTTGTGTAATACTATTCTAATACAATGGCTCCACGTTGTGCTGAAGATATGACAATTGAGTTTTTGGAACTTTACAAGGACCGGCCTTGCTTATGAGACCAGTTTTCTGAACTGCACTTCACGCAGTTCTGTTAGTAACTGGACAGATGCACCACGGGTATCTCCTACTAAGCCACTCTCTCTCACCCGTAGTTTTTTCTTTTCCAGCTCTTCCAATATTTCACTGGATTCCCTCAACGAGGTAACAAAGAAAGATGAGTGAACATAACAGTATAAAGAATCATCGACCAAAGTGGCTTCTGAATATGGCCGACTTCCGTAAACAAACCAGAGGCGTACATTAAATTATTCAATTAGGGGAAACAAAAAACTCTCATATGCATATTTTCAAGTTGGTACTTTTTGTTGTTAGAGAATTGATACCAGATTTTGGTACATTCAAAAATTTTATAACACTATTGTACAACTCAATATCAACTTAAATTTATACTAATACTTATGAATAAGTGTCACATGTGGCCTAAGTGCTGTGAGCCTATATTCACCCTCCCTACTCTACAGATACAGATCCCCATTTTCATAGATGTATTTTAGAACTTTATCCAAGTTTGACATTAATTTCCTTATTTCAACAAAAATTTGGCGCCCATGGAACCAACCTCAATAAACGAAAATGTGTCAAGTATGAATTATGTATGTATAGTCTTTTATTTTATTAAGATTTTTCATCTTTATCTGTCTCAGCTTTTTCAGGTATTTTTCATTTTAGCACTTCTCTTTATCTTGCCTTAGTCCATATTTTTTCAACTATTTTTATTTAACCTGTTTAAATTCCTCTCTTCCTCTCGACTTTAATTCTTCTTCATATTTCATAATTTCTGATTTTGTCAATAAAAGTCACATATTCGCTACTCTTCTTAGGTATTTAATTTTTATCAATTTTAGCTTGTTTCTTTTAAATTAACTATAATAATTGAATTTATTTCTTAATTTCTAGTCTCCTCTAGGGAATCCATAAGGGTTTTTTGGAATACAGGATATATTAGTTCTGAATTCCGAAGAAATTCCGGACTTTGCCAAAAAATACAATTCATTTATGTACTTACTTTAAATAGGTATATTAAATAAGAAACGGTTAAGAAGTTGTTAGTTTGAACACAAAGAAAAATAAATAAATACTTATTAGATATTAAATTATAAATCATTCACTGTTTTCAATTAATTGTCTTATAGGTAGATATGTTTATCAGTCTTCTGATGATCCTCAATGTTCTTTTTGCCTTTGTGACAATGCCTAAATTTACCGCATACTATTATACAAATTCCTTCATATTTGGATTTTCCGTTTTTAAAAGAAAGCAAAAGCTTTGAGCATATTATATTCTGTTCTTATAGGTACACTTCCGTTTTGGTATTATTCTTATGTGGTTAATTTTTTAATATTGCTCTGGCGTACCCTTTCTAAAATTATTTTCTGATAATCTTCGTGTTTGTTATAGTGTATCTAATGTCAATGTGATGACCTTGAATTGTATTACATATTTTATGCAGGTTAATTTTAATCCACTATATTAATTTGAATTACATTTGAAAAGCATTATTTCTTAATATTCGAATTTATAAAAGAATTTTATGCAAGCCATTTGGCGGCTTTTCCTTCAAAGGGATTAAAAATATGGGTCATCACATTAACAATAGTTACACTATACTATCCTCATCCAATGTTTCATCCCCATTACTTTTAATTATCTATTTGAAAAATAATATCATTGACGTCAAAAATTCTGGAATTATCGGTGAATAATTTTACTATTGAGTACCCCTCGTATGCGCTTTGAATCGAAAATACTTCAATACCGAATTAGCAAAGAGGTCGTAAAACTCCAATGTATATTTGTTTATATTTCTCGGGAAATATAAAACTAAAGTGATTTAAAACTTATCGTAAATCTTGAGTTGCGAATTACAAAACAAATAATTCTAAATCTTTGACTGCCTAATTTTCAATAAAGCTTCATTTTTATTATTATTCTAAACGCCACAGTTTGCACGATTCGTTTTATTAAGCTGTATTTATAAACTCTATTGTTCGTTGCTCGCCGTGTTTTCCAAGCTGGTTATGTTATTGCAATTCGTTATTTACAGTTGTTCCCGAGATGACTATTTCAAAATGGTTTTTCGTTTTCTTTATTTCTTTGATGGTGATGTTGAAATAGACAGACCGTCACAAGGATTTGGCGCCCCCATGAAACTTCCTCCCAGGAAAAGTGCCCCGTGTTGCCCCCCTTAGATCCGGGGCTGATATCTTCATGTGTACTGACGTCATTTCTAATCATTTGTATATACAAAATTTGTTCCTAGTTATTGTTTAATAGTGCAGATATTTTTAGACTGTCACAAAAATGGAAAAAATAAATACTTAGCAGCCGGTCAATGAGTACAGTAAGTTGAGTGAGTCAATGTATCAAGGACGTAAGAACGCTCTTATATTTTTCAAGCTGTAATTAGTTAATATCTACTTTTTAGTATAAACCTAGAACTGTTCTTTATTTTCTAGTTTTTATTGTTCCTAGAAAAGCTTACTAGAATAAAGCGTATTACTATGCTTTTTTGTGTTTGGAGGGGGGAAAGGCGCAGCCGCACCATCAGTGGTTATACTGGTCATGTAACACTGGTGTGTGAGGCTTTAACTTACTTGTACGACCCAATAAAACCCTTCCTCTTTCAACAAACCTCACTGGTAAATGAGGTTGTTACCCTGGATCCGTTTATCGGGTTTGAAACCTCCCGAAATCTTCAAAAGCAAACTAAACTTTTCGGAAGAGGTGAAATACCTTGGTATTACCCTCGACAGGAAACTAACATGGAACTCTCATCTACACAGCAGAGCAAAAAGAGCATATGTGGCTTATGAACAGTGTCGGAGGACAGTGGGACGCACATGGGGTCTGTCACCCGGTGTGGTCACCTGGATCTGCACTGCGATAATAAGACCCATGTTAACGTATGGAGCAATTGCATGGGGACCAAAGGTTCTACAAGCAACGGCCATCCAAAAATTATATCAAATACAGCGAATGGCTTGTTTGAACATCACAGGAGCCATGAGAACAACATCAACCGCAGCAATGGAACTAATTACTGGTCTGACCCCTCTGGACCTTCACGTCAAGGAGGTTGCGTTAATGGCCATGGTACAATTGCGCACGGCTGGTGTAAACCCCGAAGTAGGAGTGGGCCAATTGAGGTTGAGCCTATGGCAGGAAGCGCTAACTGCGCTACCTCTGCTGCAGGCAGCCAACGATGCAATTGAACCCAGGTTTTTGTTTAACAAACCCTACAAAATTCAAATAAAACAGAACACAGAGCCAGATGCTGCAAATGCAATACGCATATATACAGATGGTTCAAAAATGAGAGAAGGCTCAGGATGTGGAGTTTACTCGAGAGCATTGCACTAGGCCTGAAGATTAAGTGGGGAGTGGGAAACAATACCAGCGTGGTTCAAACAGAACTGGCTGGTATCTCAATTGCTACAAAAGAACTAACCAGAAGAGGAATTTCTGGCAAAAACATAATAATCTGCACTGATAGTAGACAAGCCCTATTAGCTTTGAACAGCTGATTCTTTAGCCAGGGAAGCCGCTGGACTAAAAATTCTAGGACCCAGTGACACCTACGGCCTAACACCTTCGACAATTGCGGAACTAGCCTAACGTTACACCCATGCTCAATCCCTTAAGAGATGGGATGGAATCAAAGGATGCAGTCTTGCCAGGATCACCCTGGGCGACCCTGGGAAGCTGGCGCCGAAGAAATATTTGGCGATGACCAGGAAAAACCTACGTTTAACAGTAGGATTTCTGATTGGTCACTGTTAACTAAGGAAACATCTCCATACTATGGGGCTAGTGGACACACCTCTTTGCAGGATGTGTGAACAGGAAGATGAAACTGTCAGGCATGTCTTATGCGAGTGTCCGGAGTTATCGTCAATAAGAGAGTGTGTGTTCGGTGAGTCTTGGCCTACACCTGCCGATATAAAGGAGATGTCTCCCAGTGACCTGAGTGTCTTGAGAAGGACAGGATGGACAATGACCTAGGAGGACAACTCCTCAGGAGGATGTACAATGGGTCCCATGTGCCTAAGTGCTGTGAGCCTACACACTCACCCTCCCTACTCTACAGATACAGATACCCTGGACCCGCGTTCGCATTAGAATTGGGCATTTGCACTGTTCTGTTTGTTGACATGTCCACCTCCTGCTTTACGTGGTTATTTTAGTATGGGATCTCTGGGATGAGGTGTCCAGGATGTCGTCCACCGTTTCTTTGCGCGTAAGACCGTTTTGATGTAAGTGGCTAGGTGGTTACAGTTCTCTTCCTTTTCTAGCAATTTCACGAATATTCACGATGTTCCGCGTCGTCTCGGAGGGATACTCACTCAACATCGATATATCGAATTTACTCGATGTTTTCGATACGATATATCGGATTGATTCGATGTTTTGACAAATATTGATTTTATTCGATATATCGATATATTTTATAGAAACATCAAATATTTTTTTTTCAATTTTTTGGGTCGAATCTATTAAAAAAACTAAATACTTTTAACCATGCTTTTAACTCTACTTGTTGACTTCAATTTCAAATAAGAAATAATGCTAAGCTTCATAAGTTTTTGCAGGTACCTAAATTAAGGCTAGTACTAAATATGTCTTTATTTCTTACAGTTTGGAAGTTTTGTGGTGTGTAAAAAAATATTTCTATTTATTTGTCAGGCAGTTCGAATCTACTACCCTTCCTTGCTTACACAGGTAAGATCGAATTTTTCTATCCATGTACAGACAATAGCTGTGTGAGGTAGTAATTAACTTCTCCATGTTCTCTCTCGTTCCAAGCTTTGTAAAAAGCGAGCAGTCCATCATTCTCTTCAGTCAAATTCGTATCTCTGTTGCCAAGTCGCTAGAGTTTCGTTTCTCATTTCTTCAGATATTTTTTTTCTGCTTATGAATTGTTTCATTATTTCTACTTCTTTTCTCCTTCCGTATACATGGGCTGCTTGTCCTAAGAGCTGCTCTGCGCTGCACTTTTGCTATTCTTTTTCTATGAAATTCTTTTTGCGGCGTTTCTTCCCATATCTCTGGTCGATAAAGTATACAATGGAGTTGGAAAAAGACAAGAGAAGTTTTCTCTTGCTGTCTTTGGTCCTCCTACGTTTCTCCTAAGTCGGCTCAATGAAGCTGTTACATCTGAGGCTTTGTCTGCCAAAACTCATTTGAAGCAAGTGAAGCCAGGGTATTTAATATGATCCTCGTCAAATTAACTGCTGTCCGGTAATATTTTAAAACTTACAGAATTTGCCCTATTGTGTGTATAAAAATAGTAGTTATCCTTAACAATTTGCTGCAGTATTATCTATTACCATAAACATGAAAAATAAGAGTGCCTATATGTACCTACATATTATGTGCACGTAATTAGGAACCATAAATAGTAATTCAAAACTTAATTAATATTTACGTAGGAACACCCTAACATACGTCAACTTTGCGTGATAAAGTGATCATAATGTAATTGTTAGAATATGCTGTATGATGTGAAGCAATGTGGAACAAATTAATATCTGGTAATAATAAAATGTAAGCTTGTGACGTAAGAATTATATTTAATCATTTACATCGAAAAAGAGAATAAAGGAAATTTGTAAAGGTCAATATACTGTCAATTGTGGAATGTGTAATAATTTGTGTTCGTCGTTGTGTACATTATTAGTGTGGAAAGTGCCATTTCACACACTAGTAATTCAATACCTTTAGTTTAATATAGTTTGATTATAATCTTAATCTTAATTTACTTGATTTATGTTTTTAGTTGTTAGAATAATTATGTTATTTCTGTGTTCTGATATATTTTGAAAACATTCCAGTTGCCGATTTCAAACCAGTTATAAAGGATTTTGTATGGAATATATGGCAAAAAAGATGGGAAGAAAAGAAACCAATTCGCTACTCCAGTCACGTAGCTATAGCTTTTACATGGGGAGGGTTTTGGTTTTTTTCATCTGATAGGTTTAGAATTATTGTTATTATTATTGCTATTTTAGAAGTATTGTATATCTAGGTGTTACAATCACATCCTCTTGTATTTTTCGTGAAATGGCTTCTGTTACTGCCGAAAAAGGAAAACAGGCTGTCGGTGCTATCATACCCGTCCTAGCTAAAGCTAAAATCGACACATGGCACCCTAGAATAAAATTTTTTGAAGCACTTGCTTTAAGCACCTTGTCGAACTGCATACCTGT
>CAJUYH010002966.1:0-35895 GCA_910591685.1 Galerucella tenella
AAATAAATGATGAAATAAGTAGTTTACTTACTTTTTGTTTAAATTTAAAAATTGTACACACTATTAGGTTGAATTATCAAAAAAAGTTGACAGGTCAAAGGTAGCTTTGTTTGACATTTCGGTGCGGAAAAGTGCCATAGCGTGGACTTTTCCAACGGTTATCAAAATAATTGAGAAAAGACCTCCTTTGCGTATAAGAATTTGTAGAAAAGCGTGTTTTGCACAGTGGTTATAGGAAAAATAATTAAAACCACACTATGTTTTATATTTATTTATTTAATAATTTTAATTTAGTAATTTAATAGTAGTTTTCAATAATTTTCAAATAATTTTGTAAGATACCTACCCCAGTCGAAACACCTCTCTGATTGTGGCTCAAAATGTTCTTTTTTATAAATAAAATTGCCCAGAACATTTTCTTAAACTGTAATTTGATATAAAGAATTATTGTTAGGTTTGTTCGTAGAAACAATTTCCAATCGATTGGAAATTTCTCAAACTCTGACAATCAGACAATACGACAAAACTAAAAGTTCTTCGTCTCTTGAAGAAAAGCTTAAATTATTGTCATACATCTGAAAACAATTAAAAATAAGTAAATAATTTTGTTCTGTGTGTGTCATTCATTGGCCATCCTATATTAATAATAAGAAGCCAGAGCTTTTTTCTAAATGTCCGGTTAGTATACAAATGATTTTACTCACGTTTTAGTTTAGAAGGAACTGACTGGTTAGCTATTTCCTTGTTTTTTTCACAATAACAGAGAAATAGTTAAAATATGTCACTTTCTACAGAGGACGTCGAGCGGATAAAGCAAAAAAGTTCGGAATTTTTTCCCTAAAGACGGATCGGAATGCGGTTTTTTGCATTCGCCTCGGAAAATTATTTGTAAAAAATGTACCTACTTTGTTCCCATTACAAATCGGGAATTTCATCGCTGCAGTCAAAAATGCATGCCAAAAATGCATCTTTTGGGAGGCCTCTGTAAATAAGAGTCAGATCTGGCTCAAATCGGGTACCCGGGAGTTTTCGAGGTCGGTGATCACGATTATGATGTTGAAATTGACCCCCCCGGACACCTGGGGATCAGGAACGCCGATGAACCTCGTCTCCGTGGGACTCTCCAAGAAATCACGAGGGGAACGAAAAAAACTCCGCGCTCGGGGTTTTTTCCGGTGGCTGAATTCAAATATGGCATCGGCGAACCCCCCCGGACACCTGGTACACCCGATCCTCGACCTGGACGTCATCCCCGAGAACTTTCTTGACAATATTGACAAAAACAGTCCGGAAATTATTGGAGGCGTGTTTTTTGAGACGCAAAATCACAATTTCACGTCGAAAACGACCCTGGTGCACCACCTGGTGCACCGGAACCTGCGCTTGAACATCGGCTCCGAGGGTTTTCCAAATAAAATCGAAAAAGGTGGACCTTAAATCGTTATAAGGGGTTTTTTGGGCCGCTTAATCTGAATTTTGCGCGGGAAACGACTCCCTGAACACCTGGTGCACTGTACCCTGGCCTCGAACGGCCCAAAAACCCCTTATAACGATTTTCGGTCCACCTTTTTCGATTTTATTTGGAAAACCCTCGGAGACGATGTTCAAGCGCAGGTTCCGGGGCTAAGGGACTGCACATAGGGTTTACGATGCCAGGTGAAACTTCGAGGTTACCTCGGAATCACCTGTTATACCAACGTTCCCTGGTCGTCTGTGGTCATGTCTCGCGGACCAGAGGGATGGGGGGGGTCTTGACTTGACTGTCCGGACCGAGAGGAGACAACCTCATCAAAAATCCTGAATCCTTCGGTGGGATGACCGGGCCTACAGGATGCGTGGTCGAACAGAAGATCGGCACCTACTGGTCATCACCTTGGGGAAATGGGCGAAACCCCATTGTAGGTAGCCTTACCTCCGCATGCGGGGCTCTGCGGAGGTGGACCAAGATTTCCCTTGCTACTCGTGGGATCTACATGGATCCATTAAGTGATAGAGAAGAGGGGAGGGCTCAGGAGAGAGGGACCTCGGAGGAGACTCTAGAGATGGGCGACCAGTATAGGGCCCTTACGAAAGAGGCTCCTGAGAGGTGCCCTGAAACCGGGCCCCACGAAGAAGATGTTCAGATGATGGGAGCGGTGAGGGCCCAGGCAATGCCGGGAACAACTGCCCCATCACCTGAAATACTGAAGAGGCATCGCAAGTCTATTTGCGGTGCCGAGAAACGAAGGAGGAGAGCCGCAAGGGCGACAGAAGGGATACCTAAAGGTGGCCCAACTGTCCCTTGCAAAGAGGTGACACCAGCACCGCCCAGCCGGGACATGCATGATAATGCTGGTCCCAGCGGGGTCAAGCTTGACGTCACCAAAGGGGGAGCTAAGAGGCCTCGGGTGCACAACACGCCACCAGAGGCCAGGCAAGCTCCAAAGAAGGTGTGCACGGTCCCTGGTGAGCACAAGTCGTACGGGGAAGCTGCAAGCAGTGACCTCAAGGTGGCCATCATCCGCGATGGCTATCCAGACAATCTGCTCACCAAGGAGCAGTACGCGCATATCCTCACGCAACTGCATGAGGATATGTACAGGACTGGCGCCTCATTTGTGCCGAGCTTTGAGGGACACTCGTTTGCCCGGGGAGCCGTTATGGTGACCTGTACAGATGGGGGCTCTCTGGCTTGGCTCAAAGAGGCCATAGGTAAAATTAAAAACGAGGGACTGGCGCTCAAAATCATTGAGCAGTCGGCCCTCGAACAGCTTAAGAAGGCAATGGTTTGGGTGCCAGCGCCGATCGAGTCTCCTCCCCAAGAGGTCCTCAGGAGGATCCGGATTGGTAATCCGACCCTGAGGACTGAAGGGTGGGTGATTCGGGCCTCCCGATGGGATGCTGCCTCTTTGAGGCAGAACATTGTTTTGGGGCTCGATCCTCGATCGGTGGTGGCACTCAACCATACGAAGGGGGAAATCCGGTATGGGCTCGGGAAGGTTAGAATTATCTTCCCGGGAACTACGGAGACTCCGGAGTGAATTATTAATGGGTAAGGAGGTACCTCTGAAGATATTCAATGTCTGTTGAAGGGGCCTTAAAATTTACCCAGGTTAACTTGCAGCATTGCCGTGCCGCTGCAGGAGTATTCGCGCAGAGGATGGCAAAGCTGCAGACAGGCATATGCCTCATACAAGAACCATGGGTGTATAAAGGGCATGTGCGAGGCTTAGGCACACCCGGGCGTAGCTTATTCTATGCAGTGGGTGAACCTAACCCTAGAGCGTGCATTTCTACGCACGCAAGTGTAAGTGCAATACTGATAAAGGAACTTTGTTTCAGGGATCTAGTAGCGGTGAGAGTGGACTTCCTGGGCAGGAATAGTACGAGGCATAGTTTAGTGGTATGCTCTGCTTACCTGCCCTATGATTCACCAGAGTTACCACCTACTGAGGAGTTCCGCAAGGCGGTGGAATACTGCATGGTCAGGAAACTGCCTCTTCTTATTGGCTGCGATGCCAATGCGCACCACACTATGTGGGGCAGCACAGGCGTCAATAGCAGGGGAGAGGCTTTGCTTGACTATCTAGGTACCACTGACTTGCAACTACTCAACCGAGGGACGAAACCAACATTCCGAAATAGGATTCGGGCTGAAGTCCTGGATGTGACGCTTGCGTCAAGTAGCGTTGTAAGTATGGTAAGGGACTGGCATGTTAATGATGATCCGTCATTGTCGGATCACAATTACATTTGTTTCAGTTACAGGGTTGCTGTTGAAAAACAATCAATCAAGTATAGGGACCCCAAGACTACCAACTGGGAACGGTATAAACTGGATCTCGCAAGGAGGCTTGGCAGTTTCCCTAGGAACTTTAGCAATAATGATGAGATTGATTGGGCCATAGCGGAGCTGGGCTCGATTATTGTCTCGTCATATGAAGAAAACTGCGCCGAAAAAACGAGGAAGGAGGGTAAGGGCCACAAATGGTGGAACAAGTCTTTGGATTCGCTACGGCAACATACCCGGCGCCTATTTAATAGGGCTAGGAAGACAAAGTCGGATCTGGATTGGGAGCAATACCGCCAGAAACGAAATGAGTACAAGAGTGCGGTCAGGTTGGCTCGAAGAGATGCCTGGCGGGCCTTCTGTGAGGATATCGTCTCGGTACCTCAAATGTCAAGGCTGCGCCGGATCTTAACGAAATCACCGGACAGCGCTCTAGGCTGCATGGAAGCCGCACCGGGTGTTTTCACCGAAACCCCGGTGGATACCTTGCAGCATCTACTGGAGACACACTTCCCCGGTTGTGAGGGAATCGAGCGGGAGTGTCCTGACGTGGGATATGTAGGTATACAGCGACCATGTAAAGAGGACTATCTTCTAGCAAAAGAAATAGTCACATACGAGCGGAGTACTTGGGCGATACGGTCATTCAGACCATACAAGTCTCCGGGGAAAGACCAAATCTTCCCGGCTTTGCTTCAACAAGGCTGGGAGGCCGTTGGCACAATTCTGGTGCATATCTTTCGGGCCTGTTTGGCACGCAGGTATGTCCCTGAACAGTGGAGGCAGGTGAAAGTCGTCTTCATACCCAAGCCGGGTCGTACCACATATACGGTGGCTAAATCCTTTAGACCCATTAGCCTAACATCCTTTGTGCTGAAAACACTGGAGAGGGTGGCTGATCGATACATAAAGGAAAAGGTTGGGCTTAGGTATCCTTTGCACAACAACCAACATGCTTTTAGGTGTGGCAAGTCAACTGAAAGTGCCTTACACCAACTGGTAACTCAGGTGGAGAAGGCGCTGGAAAATGGCATGATCGCCCTGGGAGCTTTCTTGGATATACAAGGGGCGTTTGACAGCACCCCTGTAGGATCCATGTGTAGGGCTGCGGCAAATCATGGAATAGAGCCAATGATCACTCACTGGCTTGGGGCCATGTTGTGCAACCGTACAGTAGAGGCCACATGGAAAGACCATGTGGCAAAAGTAATCGTCGCTAGGGGATGTCCGCAAGGGGGTGTTCTTTCGCCCACATTGTGGAACCTAGTCATTGACGAGCTAATAACCCTTTTAAACGGTGAGGGCTTTCTAACGATTGGGTATGCCGATGATATCGTTGTCCTTGTTGTTGGAAGGCACATTACCGTTCTCAGGGACCTCATGCAAAGGGCTCTGAATAGGGTACATGGGTGGTGTAACGAACACGGACTTGCAGTTAATCCTGCCAAGGCTGAGATAGTTGCTTTCACCAAAAAGAGAGGTATAAGACCTGAGGGTCTAAATCTTGATGGAGTACCACTGCCGGTGGTTGAACAGGTGAAGTATCTAGGAGTGATCCTTGATAAATCACTGACATGGAAGGCTCATCTTGATAGTCGCCTAAGCAAGGTGACAAACACGTATTGGGCCTGTAGGAGAGCCATTGGTCCGAGGTGGGGACTGACCCCCAAAACGATCATATGGTTCTATAGAGTGATTATGCTGCCTATGCTCACATATGCGGCTCTGGTCTGGTGGCCGAGGGTAACCTTGGTCACGGCTAGATCGCAACTGGCACGCCTTCAAAGGGTGGTCAGTTTGGGGGCAACTGGCTGCATGAGAACTACACCAACTGTTGCGATGGAGGTGATCCTTGGTCTTCGGCCTCTTCACCATGTGATCGAGGCTGAGGCGGGGAGGGCTTTCCTGCGCTTGAAACGGCTGGGATACGTGCGAAGAGGGGAAGAGTGCAGGCACGTCAAGAAGCTCCGGCTCCTGGAAGATATTCCAGTTCTGGCTCGAGCGGCTGATGAATGCCTGCGTAAGTACTACTTCGCTACCCCATACAGGGCCATGATACGGGATAGAGAGTCCTGGGAAAAAGAGAGGAATACACAGCTTAATGGGACCGTCTGGTACACAGATGGCTCATGCTCCGGTGATAGAGCAGGGGCTGGAATTTACTCCAGGAACCCAAGAACACAGGTTTGTGTACCATTGGGTGAGGGTGTATCTGCATATCAGGCCGAGATATATGCTATCTTGGAATGTGCGCAGATAAACCTAGACAGAGGTTATGTGGATCGACGCATAACCATATACTCCGACAGTCAGGCAGCAATTAAAGCCCTGAGTGGGTATACCAGCAACTCAGGACTTGCTAACGAATGTCGAGAACTACTTGCTAATCTTGCAAGGCGGAACGTGGTGCGGCTAGAATGGATTCCAGCCCACTCTGGTTTTGAAGGCAACGAGATGGCGGATGCACTGGCTGCGGAAGGGGCGGCAGCTCCTTTCTGCGGCCCGGGCCCGACCCTGGGCCTAACAAAACAAAGGATACGCAAGGAGACGAAGAAGTGGCTGAGGAATCAGCACCTCGCTCATTGGAATGCTCTGCAGGGTCCTAGACAATCCAAACTTCTACTGAAGGGATGGACTGATGGACACGCCAGGGCAGCCACTGAACTACCAAGGAGTAGGCTAAGGAAGATAGCAGGACTCCTAACAGGGCACTGCTGTATGAGGAAGCACCTCTACAATCTAGGAGTAGAGGAAAGTTCCCTATGTAGGGGTTGCGGCATGACTGATGAAACGTCAGTTCATGTTCTCTTAGAGTGTCCACACTGGGCTGTATTACGCAGGCGAATCATCGGAGTCACTGTCATGGCTCCTGGAGACACAAGCAGGCATCCACTGAAAAAGGTTGTGGCCTTTATTGAAGGGCTCGGCTTCATGGATGACTAGGTAG
This sequence comes from Galerucella tenella, assembly GCA_910591685.1. Lineage (NCBI taxonomy): Eukaryota > Metazoa > Arthropoda > Insecta > Coleoptera > Chrysomelidae > Galerucella > Galerucella tenella. The sequence goes on from CAJUYH010002966.1 coordinate 6,717, forward strand.
CAGGATTGGCACAATGGGCCCGCCAGTGGCCTCAGTGTCGGAACCTTGGCTTGAGTTGTCCAGGACAAGGCTCGCCTGTACATTTAGTAGTAGTAGTAGTAGTAGGTTCCGGTGCACCAGGTGGTGGAAGGGTCGTTTTCGACGTGAAATTGTGATTTCGCGTCTCAAAAAACACGCCTCCAAATCCAATACCTAATTTCCGGGCTGTTCTTGTCGATATTGTCAAGAAAGTTCTCGGGGATGACGTCCACGTCGAGGATCGGGTGCACCAGGTGTCCGGGAGGGTTCGCCGATGCCATATTTGAATTCAATTATTATTCAATTATTATTATTATTATTATTAATATTATTATTATCATTATCAAGTATGCACTTGCTCAGCACTTGCTGGTAATGTTCACCTATCCCGAGCGTGTGTAAACGCAAATGGGATTAGGCTCAGAAGTTACATATTTAGAAATTTACGGACAGTGTGACAGGTATTTAGAATGGCAGCCTTCTGCAGATCGATGTATGTATTTTTGTGAAGACCTAGTTTGGTAAGGCTGTCTTGTAGAGTTTTGGGAATCCTATTATTATTATTATTATTATCTTTTTAGCCTTTTCCGTTTGACTTTTTTGCCTATTGTACTACAAAAGGCGTTTTGTTTGATTTTTGGCTAGTTCCGCTTTGCACCTAGCGTTGATTTTCCCTTTTTAAATGTTATTGAATTTTTCTTTGATATGATTTTCATTGTGGGGCATTTTTCGGCTGCGCCTTCCACATTGATTTTTGTTTTTGTTTTGCCTCTTCTAAGGCTGGTTGGTTGTATTTTTCTTGGCCTATTTGCCTAGTCAAATTTGATTTTGTTACTCCTATTTAATGTAAAAAGGCATATTTTAAAAGAAATAGTAGTTTGTGCAACTAGTGTGGATATGATGGCCATATCGTACGAGGACGAAGTTTGAGAACGACGCCGTAGGCGGAGTACTCAATCGTTCAAGTGCGATATGGACAATCCACACGAGTCGAGCAGCATATTTATTCTACAACCCACTTAAGAAAAAATCTAGAAAATAAAAATTTCTATAAACTGTAATATAACTTCAAATTAAAAATTTAACAATTCAATTTTATGTTTCCACTAATATTGTAGTAAACGTACAGTTCTTGAATGTTCAATTTGTATAATGCTACGGTTTCCTTTTTTAAATATACGATGCTGTTATAGGTAGATGTTGCCAGTCGGACTCCCTCATGAAGGGTACCGTACCATTATCTATAATAATGAATATTCTGCTAAATATTTCAAACGTCTACCTGTTGTCGTTATCAATAACAAGCAGAATAATTATTTAAAAATAAAATTAACAATAAAAAAAAACTTCCTCACGGGGAATCGAACCCGGGTCTACTGCGTGAGAGTCTGGTATGCTTACTACTAGACCACCAAAGAATATGCAAATCTTTTATCTATAACGTCAGATGTATTACATAATTTTTGCTTAAAATCAACTAAAGTTCCTACCGTGTGTCCCACGACACGTTCTACCTTTTTTTAATGCGCATGCCTCTGACGGTTTCTGATAGTTTCTGACTGTTCTACGACCAAACCTAATGTTTTATAATTGACATTATTATTATTTTATATCCCATTTAAAAAATGGCGTTGGTCGTCAATTGGATTAAAAATTTCTCTCTTCACATTGACATAAAAAAGAATCTCATCTGAATGCATTGTATAGTGCACTAATATCACGTTAATCATCTAGAACGAGCATCAAATCCACCAGCCTCACTTACAAAATGTTAAAAACCAAGTCTCTTTGAGCTCCCTTTACATAGAACACTAATGCATTGTTACAGAGTGCACTTAGGATAAAATTACATGGTTGCGATAATGCATACAGATTAAATTATCAAACTACTTACCCAGCCTTTGTGAGCCATTGTCATTAGACAATAATAGATAGTCTAATTTCGCAAGATATGAAAAAAATCTGATGACTACTCTATTCTATTCTAGACGTTACTTTTATAAAAAAAATTTCGTAGTTTTTTGATGATGTATTTTAAACTATTGATTATAGCTTGTAACTTAGCGACCCTTCTCTTGTTACGTTGGATTACTGCAGGGCTTTTAATCGTATTATTGGCTTTTATCAGTTGATTTGTAGCCTCTAAATCTATATTGAACTGATTGTCGCCATATGTTGTACTCAATACTTTTTCTACCAACACGCTTTTTAAAGATAAAGTATAGATACTGAAATAACAATATATATTATTAAAATGATTATTGAACAGCATTGCCCATAATTTTATTAAAGAAGGATACACAATATGTCGCCCTAAAGCTGGAATCATATGGAAAACTTTTTTATTATTAATATTAGAAAAAAAAGTTATTCTTCATAAAAAGTTCTGCATTATCTAAAACACGTCAAATATCAGATTTTTTAGTTGTATAAGAGGATTGTCAAAAAATATAAGTTTTACTCAAGAGTGAAGTACCTTTAAATTTGACGATATCGAAAAATATTACAAAAAAAAGTTGGATATGTCGAAGCATTAGTATCAATAAAAATGAAATGATGTTAATTCTATAACTTAGTGTTTGAATATATTTTATTATTTGCAAAATAAGTGAATATGCAATTATTCCGCGTTTTAAATGCAAAATTATTAAAAAACATGGAAAACCTAAAATATTATCATGTGTTTCGTAATGACAAGAGATAAATGTTCATTTCAAACTAGAAACATTAGTAATGAAAAATAAACAATTTGAAGTTTCAATTTAAATGAATGTAATTACATACAGGGTGTACCAATCTTACGACAAACTTCGGTATATGGGTTATTTTAAGAGATATCAAAAAATGTTATTATCAAAAATAGTAGATGTGCTGAAGGTCCATATTTTGAAATTATATCGAACTATACAGAGAGCTGCATAACTCCGTTACAAACCAAACATATATTATACCGAATTCGGATTGGTTACATTTTTTGAAGCTTTTGATATGAGGTTTTGCCACGTTATACAGAGTCCTTCAAAAGATATGGACACGTTTATGTGAAAGTCGTAGGTAAATCAACGCTCTGTAGCTTGTTGCACGTTAAAGAAAAAAATATATTTTGCCAAACAGAGTTTTGTAATATGATGCAATATCTCAGTATACTATTGAATTTCAATTATATTCTTTCTTGTATACAGGGTGAACGGAAACTCGAACCTTCCCTATACCCAAAGTTTATAAAAACACAGTTATTTTGTAATATTTATTGTAAAATATAGCTACTGACCTATTATGTGAAAGCATTAAACGTTGTATGTAACAAAAATCCTAATTAATAATAAATTTTAATGAACAGTTTATTCTAAACAAAACTAGCAACCAAAAGTAAAATCTCAACCTAATATTAAACTATAGGTTCAAAATGTTCACCGTTAACATCAATGCAATGCTGCAGAATAGTTCAAATGATTGACTAATTTCTCAGCATATCAACGTTAGCAGATCGAAATGCCGCACCAATTATCCTTTTCATGTCATCTCTAATAGACGGGGATTTTATGAACTTATTCCTTACAGGACCCGAAAAAAATAAATATACTTTTGTTAAATCGGGTGACCGAGCTGGCCAATCATTTGGGCTCCCTCTTACAGCATTGCATTGATGTTAACGGTGAACACTTTGAACCTTCAGCTTAATATTACGGTTAGAATTATACTTTTGGTAGCTAGTTTTATTTAGAATGAATTATTCATTAAAATTTATCATTAATTAGGATTTTTTGTTACATACAACGTTTACTGCTTTCAATAATAATAGTTTACAAAATATATTACCAGATAACTCTGTTTTTATAAACTTTGGGTATGGGGAATGCTTGACAAAAATTAAAGTTACATAATCGAAGATTCTATTTTTGCTATAAAATACAGGGTGTTCCACTTGAAAGAAGAAAGGAAATGACAGCTTCGAGTTTCCGTTCACCCTGTATATAAAAAAGAGTATAATTGAAATTTAATAGGATACGGAGATATGGCATCATGTTACGAAACTCTGTTTGGCAAAATACATTTTTTTCTTCTACGTACAAGCTACAGAGCGTTGATTTACCTACGATTTTCACATAAACATGTCCACATCTTTTGAAGGACTCTGTATAACGTGGCAAAATCATATATCCAAAGCCTCAAAAAAATTTAACCAATTCAGTATAATATACAGGGGTTCCCATTTAAAAAATCATGTTTGGTTTGTAACGGAGTTATGCAGCACTATGTATAGTTCGATATAATTTCAAAATATGGACCTTCAGCCCATCTACTATTTTTGTTAATAACATTTTTCGATATCTCTTGAAATAACCCATATACTGAAGTTTGTCGTAAGATTGGTACATCCTGTATATTTAATCGTAGTTTTTAATTCTGATCAACTTTTTACTCTTGAGTGAAACTAATATTTTTTGAAAAACCTCGTATACGACTGAAAAATTCGATATTTGATGACTGTATTCTAGGTTTTAGATAATGCAAAACTTTTTATGAAGAATAACTATTCTTGCCAAAATTAATAATAAAAAAGGTGTATGATGACTGCATTGAATTCATTTGGCAGTAAAATATTCCGTTTTACCCATTAATTTTTTTCGCAATGTTGCGTCGAAAACACTTTTGTCAATAGATGTAAAACTAATTGTGAAAAATGTTATGGTTGTTTTGTAAGTTTTGAACAAGAAACTTTAAAGGAAACCTGCTTATTTACAAAAACACCAATATCCTCTACAATGGATATTTTTAACAGTGAAAAATTAAGTGAAGGAAAAAAACGTAGTGATTTTTAATCTCACTGCATTCAAAACTGGAAAAGTTCTGTATAAAAATTGAAGATTCATACATTCATATTCAAAATAATATACAGTGTGGAAACCATTTATGGAATAAAATTCTTTATGTCATTATTTTAGAAAATTATAAAAAATGCCGAGACACGACAACTTATGAATTGAGTTGTGCGTTATGTAAACATAAATTTAAATCAACAGGGTGATTCACGCAAGTATGCCATAGTCGGTGTTGTTTTTTTTAATGAAACACCCTGTATATTTGCATATTTTTGAAATCCTCTTAATGAACCGATTTCAACAAACTAAATAATGTATGGTCAATTATGAATTATACAGGGTGAAATTTTTATTTTTACAGTTATTAAACACATACATAAAATACCTAATGTATTTGATTTTAATACATTAAAATTAATGCTCAAAATGTTCTCCACCTAGTTGTTGGCAATAGCACAGTCTCCCATAGAACTCCTCCTTAACTTTGTTTAAAGTTTGAGGTGAAATATTCCGTATTTCTGTAGTTATCCTGTCTTTGAGGTCTACAATGCTAGTTGTTTGTGTTGCATATACTTTGTTTTTGAGATAACCCCACAGAAAAAAATGGCTCAAAATTTACAGAAAACATTCAATATCTCTGGATAACGGTAAGGTTTAGGTATAGGAAAGTATACATGAATTTGCCTTATTTTTTACCCCTGAATGCATTAAAAAAGAAAAAATGGGTGGTTCTATTTAAAAAAATAAGGAAATTTGATATTTATGGAGTTAAACTTTGAACACTTAATATACACACCCTGTATAAAATGAAAAAAAATTTCAACATAGATTTAAATACGTCTGACCTTGATAAAAGCAACCGAACACAATAGTTATTTGTATACTAAGGCCGCAAAATGCTTTTTCGCGTTCCGAGAGAGAGATTATCGCCGAGGCCGCTCCGGCCGAGGCAAGATAATCTCGAGGTCGCGAAAACATTTCGCGGCCATAGTATACACAATATTTTTCGTGCAACCGTGAAAATTACATAATTTCAATAAACATTATGTCTCTTTAGAAAAGACAGTTAGTTTTTGGTTCGAAATACATTGTTATTGTCATATTTCAGAAATGTCAAATGCTGTAGTGGCGTTCAGTTTGCCGGCAGTCACTATGGGAACGGCCGTAAAAATTTTTGTCGGCCGTCACTCTGGGTAACGGCCGCAAAATATCATTATCTGGGTAACGGCCGCAAAATATCATTTTGCGGCCTCTGTTGCGGCTGCAAAATGCTTGTTTTGCGTCCAGTTGCACGAAAAACAATTTTCATATCTCTAAGGGTATCCTCGTAAAAAAATTATTTACAAGGGTCTGCAACGGTCTAATTTTTTACAAAAAAATCAATTACTCAAAAAGTATGCATTTTTCGAAAAAAGTTTTCAGACAAAACTATATTAAAATTTCACGTAGATTTTAAAAATGTATTAATATACAGAGTGTTCTATTGAAAATAACAAAGTTGCAGTCGACTTCCGGTAGAACCGCAAGTCTGCCATCTTTGAAAATATTTTAGTTTGAAGATGAAGAATATTCCCCACCGGGGGAAGACATCACAAACTAAAGTCTCCTACCGGCTGCACCCTGCTAGAAGTTTGTCTTTACTAGCAAAGTGCAGTTATAAAAATTTATATACAGGATTAAATACATTTTCTTACAAGTACAGAAAAATTAGAACATTGGTAAGAAAATAATGAGTGAAACAAATCTATTTACACAAATTAGAGCGTAACATATATTTACATATAAAATTTAAAATAATAATTATCCAAAATCACCACTACTTTACCTGCCCCTACAACAACCAAGCTTGATCATCTAAATTTTAAACCCAGTTAAGAAAAACATGCAAATACCTAACAACATAATACAAGGCAAATTAAAAATTGTTAAGGCTGAAAAAAAAGTTCTGTTGCTTCAAACTGAAAAAATCGAAAATGAATATTAATTAATCTGGAACAGAAAATCATACAAAATTTAAAAAATTCACCAAAAACTTGATAAAAAAATAGTGGGAAAAACTTACAAGTAGCCATTTTGCATATAACAATGTGGGCATTCACGATATTTTGACAGACCTACTGGGCAACAATTTCTGCAACAGAAAATCAAACAAAATTAAAAAATTCAACGAAAATTCCATGAAACCCATGAGACCTGTAAAAACTAGGCAACAATTTCTGGAACATAAAATCAAACAAAATTAAAAAAATTTAACAAAAATCAGGATCAGGAAACCGGAGCAGCATGACTTACCCATTTCTTTTGAAAAAAAGGTACCAACAAAAGGCTGGATAGTAGTTTGTAAAGTATATGGAATGACACAGCCCACCTATGGCAGAATATTATTGAGTGAATGTGAGCAACAACCTAGATCTATGTCTTTTGAAAGAAGAACCTGCAAAGAAAAGTAGTATAATATACAAATAATATTTTAAATTATTACATTGCTTACCTGGGTTTTCACTTTTCACACTGACACTACTTGTAAAAAAATGTTGGTTCGAAACAATAGGGGTATACATTTTACAAATATAGATGATGCATTATAGAAATTCAATATAGTTAGGTACTCACTTTGTTGGGATAGACATATATTTTATGTTACCTTAAACAAAAAATAGAATAATTATTGATATGTAACCATAAAAATGATAAGTAATTTGCAAAAAACAGTTGAGGGTCTTACAGAAATCCGTTGACAAAAAATCAACGAAAAATTTTTTTTAAAGACTTTAAAATCGAGTACATGATCTCATGATGACTCACTTTTTATATAAGAAGCCTTATTTGTCGTGTATATAGGAATATTTATCTGCAGTCTTTTTATATTTTGGAATATTTGGGTATACAAAAACAATAAAATAATACAAAAATGGATTTTAAATCAACAAAATTTTTCAATTTTGATAATCAAATTAATTTTGAAATGCATATGAGCAAATTAAAACCAAATACACAATTTTGCAACATTCTTTTTTATATTAAAAATCGGTAGTTAATAATTCATATGGGATGGAAAATGAAAGGAATGTTGCATTTATTTAATGCTAATAACTACCAGTGAATAAAATAAAAACCTACCCCTCTAGAAGAATGTATTAAGCTCTAATCCCTGGACTCCATATAGGTACACCATTCAAGTACACTCCAGATTCCTTGAAACAAAAAATAAAATAAATTTCAAACATCGGATACAAATAAAATTTTCATTATATATTCCCCCAAAGCAGGTTCAATAAGAGGTAGCAATATGATTCACCTCTTATATAAGAATAATTATTATTTGTCATAGGAATATTCACCAGCCGGCTTTTGAGTATTTTGTTTAAAAAAAACATTAAAAGAATAGAAAAATGGATTATAAATGACTGAAATATCAATACTGATAATCAAATTAATTTAGAAAACCCAATTAAAGAAATAGTCTTTTAAAATTAAAAGTATAAAAAGTATAAAAAAAAATAAACAATTACCCCATTAGAAGAATGTATCTAGCTCTAATCCACGCCTTCCATGTAGGTACACTTCACTTGCACTTCACTACACTTCACTTGCACTACACTACACTTCACGATAAACGAACTCAAAAAAATAAAATAAATTTCAACCACGCACTTTGAACCGACCGAACCGAAAGTTGAACCGCTACTGAATAATGGCATCTATACTCGATTTGAAATTGGTTGATAGTAATAAATCATTTTTAGCATCCGATTCCATAGGCGCACCTACCTGACGTGCCGGTAGAATTTCAAATAGAAACATTTTTCCAAATTTACTTGTTTATTGGTTGCTTTATTGTTATTAGTATTATATTTATTCAAATACAAGGGTAACAAATTATGCCACACATCCGAATGTTCACTAAATTATATAATTATTGTGTTTAATATAAACTTAAACCCACCCGAAAGCACGTGCATGAGTGCAAAACATCACAGGTAGAATCCTACCGCTTATTGTTCGAGCCTCGGGTTAAGCTTTGTATTCGACGCCCTTATCAGATCTATAGGAATGGTAAGTTTAATAAATGCAAAAGGGTCTATACTTTCAATGTATATACTATTTAAAACTTGGCAATTTAGGTGGACCACTTTGTATACGTGTTTGACGGATTTTAATGATTTATTACTATCAACCAATTTCAAATCGAGTATACTAAATTTACCTATTCGTTAAATGTACTTGTTAGTCATCTGTTGAATAAGAATAGTTTATCATATCCATGATTAATATACCGATACCGGCCGTCCTATGAGTTATTAAAAAGACTTTTAGTCTTGTTCATATACTTTGTAGGTATTATAATGAAAAAGGAAAAGTAAAAAGGTACAAAAAGCGAGCAGTATAATATACATTTATAAATATAGTGAATTGTAGAGTATTAATTATTATTTTTGGAAATTATTTTTAGAAATTGAACCATAATCTTTTTTATTTTACCTAATTCAATATTTCTGGATCGTACACTTAACTGGATTCCATTCCTAGTAGACTGTAATATTGAAAGAATGTATGAATGTAGATATACTAGTGCAGAAAGTGATACTTTTCAGAATTATAATAAATTTATTAATTTTTCAGTCATTTGGTAAGCTACAAGCATACAAATATATATTTTAAATATTCAAATGTCAGTATACTCCCCAAAAACTCCCCAAAACAGATACAGAAGTGAAACAAAAAATTTGGACTGCTTTCGAACATTCGATTCAAAATAGTGATTTAATTCGAGATCGTTGGATCAATTGTTGATGTGTGCAGTTTATGTTGTTTGCAAGTTAACCAATTCATATTTAAAGTTTCAAGAAATTATGAAGTTTTACAGGGATCAGCCGCAAAGCAGCAGTGACGTTTATAGACATGTTTTAATTACAAGGCAAATTACTAATGTTACTAATGTTGACTGCTGTTTCCAAATTTTGTTTAATTTTATATTCTGTATCCTGGGTATTTATATATACATTTATAGACGGTGGAACCATTCCCGAGGATCGTAGCGACTTGATCAAATTCTACAATTCTGTATACGTTGAAGTGATGCGAAAGTTTGTAAGCCAGTTCCGAAATCCAGGACAGATAACGGTCATTTAAATCACTATTATTTCAATTTGGAAGTTTTTCAAACCTTAAAATCACAATTCGAATTAAAAATTCATTAAATCTTTGCAAAATTATCAATAAAATCATGAATAATGATATATATATATATATATATATATATATATATATATATATATATATATATATACCGGGTGTCCCATTATATTTTCAGGTTTTTCAAAAGCTTACTTATAACTTTAAATTAATAAAGACAGATGTATGTATGTATGTATTTTGGGGTGACATTCACTGAGACCTAAAATATTTATTGTACCCCCTTACTTCTACTTAGTTTCTGAGGAGAGTCTCGGAAACTAGTAGTTCCTTCAGTCCTATTTCCCGGAGGAATTTTAGGATGTCTGCAGACTTCAACTTAGGTCAATGTTCCTCTTCTATCCAGTAGTAATCTCCCAGGCTGTGCTCTAGGATTCTGAAGTGCTGTTCAGTTGGAAAGTATGTCGATGGAGGTTTATTCTTCCATGCCACAAAATCTGCATTCTTCTTCCTCCACTATTTTGAGCTTTTTCAGGTGCCCATTCAGGTGACAATGTCCCGTTAGGATCCCTGTTAAAACTCTTAGCGCAGTTTTACTTTGACTTATGCATTCATTTGATCTCAACAAGTTGTAGTCACCTAGAAGAGTCTTTGATTGTATAAGCCCTACTAGATCTTTCCAATGGTTAGATCTTCTCTTTTTCTCGGCTCTACCTATTTCTTCCAATATTACATTCGGGCTGATTCCGTAAAAGGGTTTAGACCCCCAGAAAGGTATTTCAGTCCACCTCTTTGCTAGTTCATCTGCTATTTCATTTCCTTCTATTCCAGTGTATCCTGGAATCCATAATAAGGTGACTATGTAATACTATGTATATTGTTGTCGCCTAATTCATTGAGTTTGTCTAGGCATTCCCACACCATTTTGGAACTGATTGTCTCAGTGCTTTAATGGCTGCTTGACTAGATACATAAATTTTCATTTGAAATACTTCACAATAGTTTTTTTCCGGTTAACCTAAAAAGAAAAAATTTCATTTTCCTTTTTAGTTAACTGAAAGTGTGAAAAGTTTGATAAGTCCAAACTAAACTTGTATAATTTTGAATTATTTCAATGAGAACCACATAGTCGGTTTTTTTTTAATGAAACACCCTGTATATTTGCATATTTTTGAAATCATCACAATGAACCGATTCCAACAAACTAAATAATGTATGGTCAATTATGAATTATAGAGGGTGAAATTTTTATTTTTACAGTTACTAAACACATACATAAAACACCTGATGTATTTGATTCTATTACATTAAAATAAATGCTCAAAATGTTCTCCACCTAGTTGTTGGCAATAGCACAGTCTATAGAACTCCTCCTTAACTTTGTTTAAAGTTTGAGGTGAAATATTCCGTATTTCTGTAGTTATCCTGTCTTTGAGGTCTACAATGCTAGTTGGTTGTGTTGCATATACTTTGTTCTTGAGATAACCCCACAGAAAAAAATCTAACGGCGTAAGGTCTGGCGATCTAGCTGGCCACTCAATAGTACCTCTTCGTCCAATCCAATTATTGGGGAAGATTTCATCTAAATAAGTTCCTACCATTAAAGCATAATGGGGTCTTGCCTCGTCTTGCTGGAACCAGACATTTTCATTTGGTAAGCTAGGATCTATTGCATTGGTATATAAATTTGCCAACGCAGGAATAACTTCATTTCTAAGCATATTTAAATATTTTTCAGCTGTCAAATTTCCATCTATAAATATAGCACGTGTTCTGAACGCTTTGTTTATTGTTTTACCACCAGGCTGTTGTCAAAATAGTTTGTGACGTCACGTGGACATGGACTATTTTATGTATAAGTGCTCACTGCTGCTCCTACATTCGGAAGATAAATATTTGACGGGTGAACCTGCTACTGCTTCAATCCAATGAATACCTGATTATAAATGTTTTTTATTAATTTTAGGTTAACAACCTTCATAGTTATGGACGTGTGTCGTAGATTTGACAAGTCGTTCCTGCTATCCCCCCTTAATCAACAACAAATGACGTAAGGTAAGTCATTCGCTTTTCCATTTTAAAATTTCGTATTTAATTGGTCAAAATATTCACAACATATAGTCTAAATTGATCTATGTCCATCAATACGTATGAAATCTTGTGGGTCTCGTGCACAGATGGTGGCAAACTTATCTTTAAGGTGCGAATTCACCAAAAAAGCGAGCACGAGCAAACATTATTATTATTATTATTATTAGAATAGAAATAAGGGCTGAGGTAAGAACCAATGAAGCCCATGATCTGAGAACATAAATAAGTGCTTAAACGCCCATAAACATAATAAATGACAAATTAACAATAATTAACAAAATCGTAGTTTTCAAGAATAACCGCATACAGCGAAAAAAGATATAAATAACACAAATTCAGATAAATAATAGATGCAACAATGCGCACTATTAACTATTAAATAGAAGTCTATCAATCCTGTTCTTAAATGCGTTAACTGATGGTGCGTCAACAACATCATCAGGAAGATTCTTCCAGACATCAAACACTCTGTTTCGTAAAAAGTGCTGTCTTACTCGGGATCTAAAGGACTCCTTCTTAAGTTTAAATGGGTGACCTCTCAGTCTAAGATCAGTGTTGAATAGAAACATAGATTGAAGATCACCAAAGTTGTGCTTAATGATTTTATAACATAATATCAAGTCTCCCCGAAGTCGACGGTCTTGAAACGAGATGAGATTCGCCCCAGTCAGTCGCTCCGCATAGGAAGGCCTTACGCGACCGAATGCAAGTCTAGTAGCCCTCCTTTGCACGTTTTCCAATAAAACTTGGTCGCGAATAAGATCAGGATACCACACAGGACCCGCATATTCTAAAATAGGACACACGTAACATTTGTACAGTAAGTTTCAAATGACACTCTAGAGAATGATTTTTGTATCAGATAGAGTCTGGATTTCGCGCGGTTGCATACGGACACAACATGTTCACTCCACGATAAATTTGAGTTCACTAAGATGCCTAGGTCATCATGGCTGGTAACCGTATTTAGTAACTGCCCATTTAAGTTGTATGATAAATTGGGATTGGTCTTGCCAATGTGGAGTACATTACATTTATTAATGTTCAGGGGAAGCAACCAGTCCAAACACCACCGCTGTATAGTGTGTATGTCGTTTTGGAGGGTGAGATGGTCTCTTAAAGGGTTAGCAACTATTTTTGTGTCATCGGCATAAAAAGAAACTGAGTTTGAGACCAATATTTGAACATCGCTTGCGTAAACAACAAACAGCTATGGACCAAGGACGGAACCCTGTGGAACACCACTAGAAACTGGCCTGTCATTGGAGAACTCTCGGCCGACTCTGACATTAAAAATCCTGTCCGATAAAAAATTGGAGATCCATAAATTCAGGCTACCCCGTATGCCAAAGTGATCTAATTTATATAAAAGTCTTCTTTTTGGGACTTTGTCGAATGCCTTGGAGAAGTCTAAATAAATGACGTCGATTGGATCTTTGTTGTCTAAAGCTTTTGAACAGTCATTAACACAGATTGGACATGGTAGAGCGACCCCGAACAAAACCATGTTGGTGAAGAGGTATGACATTTTGTTGAAGAAGGAACTTAGACATGGCCTCACTAATAATAGATTCCATAATTTTACAAACATTCGTGTATGTTTGCTAGTGTTTGGTCGCTTGACATATTGATATCTTGTGACAATATATCAATATTGTCCACACCAGAGCGAATATGTTCAAGTTCGGAGTTGATCCATCTACTTTGTGCGAGCGCGGTAAATATGGCTGACCATGAAAAATTAATGTTAGCTAGTGCTACTTTCGTTGTATTGAATTTATTGAAAAAGTAAAAAAAAGGAAGAAACGATTTTGGCAAGCAACTGTATTTAAAAACCGACATATTATAGTGTAACGAGGTTTTTTTTTTGAGAATTTTTTTTTTTGGTTTTGAATCTAATATTTTCCTTTAATGTTGTTATAATCCGTTATACCCTCAGACTTTGTGTAGAAATAATAAAAATTATTTTAGTTATAAGAATTTAGTTTTCGATTTTCAAGTTGAATTTTCAAGTCGACCGCGCTGCGACGACAAAATTCATGTTTCCCCACTATCATGGAATGAGTAGCGCGCAGGTCGAACTAGTCGAGAGAGGTGGATAGCGATACTGAGTCCGGGAAGACTAGAGAGACGGAAAGACAAAGAGAGTTCTTGTCTGACCACGAATCGAGATAGTCACCGACCAACGCTCCGTCTGCCGATTTATTTATTAATTTCTTGTGATATATTTTTTTTTAATATCTATTTTTTTTTGCTGAAGTTAACAGTAGTTGCTGCGTAGGTAAGATTAATTTTGGAAATAATAATAGTAGAAAACAGGTGGTCTTTTCAATAATAAATGAACGAAATTTTATGCGAAATAATAAAATTTATTTTAAATCCTAGTGCTGTATTTCCGTTTGATACAAAAGTTGAATTTCAATGAAATCTTAAGTATTCCAAATTCCAAATTTAATTTCCGATTGAAATCTTGAGGAGTGCCAGGCGTCTAAGCTAGGGCTCTTTGATATTTTAATCCGAGTACCAGAATCCTGTAACTTTAATTCCGATTCCCGATTGAAGCTCCAATTGGAATATTGAGGAGTGCCAGGCGTCTAAGCCAGGGCTCTTTGGTATTTTAATCCGAGTACCAGAGTCCCGGAACTTTAATTCCGATCCCTGTTTAAAAGGTCCAATTGGAATATTGAGGAGTGCCAGGCGTCTAAGCCAGGGCTCTTTGGTATTTTAATCCGAGTACCAGAGTCCCGTAACTTTAATTCCGATCCCTGTTTAAAAAGGTCCAATTGGAATATTGAGGAGTGCCAGGAGTCTAAGCCAGGGCTCTTTGGTATTTTAATCCGAGTACCAGAGTCCCGGAACTTAAATTCCGATCCCTGTTTAAAAGGTCCAATTGGAATATTGAGGAGTGCCAGGCGTCTAAGCCAGGGCTCTTTGGTATTTTAATCCGAGTACCAGAGTCCCGTAACTTTAATTCCGATCCCTGTTTAAAAGGTCCAATTGGAATATTGAGGAGTACCATGCGTCTAAGCCAGGGCTTTTCGGTATTATAATTCGAGGCCAAAGATTCTTGACTGAGATTATTTTTTTCATTCCAAATTTACGTTCCGATTCAAATCTTGAGGAGTGCCAGGCGTCTAAGCCAGGGCTTTTTGGTATTTTAATCCGAGGACTAACTAAAACCCTTTCCGCCTTTTCTTCTGCGCGATTATTGTATTTTAGTAACCGATTTTAATGAAAAGACCCCTGAATTGTAAAGTTTGCTTTATGCTTTTACCGCTTCTTATTCATACAAAATATCGCCTATGCTTATCAGACCTCCCTCGCTTATATCCTGCCCGCTTCGTCTCTAATATGGCTGTTAACGCATGCTTAATGTACGCTTAATTAAATACTTTGGTAGTTTTACCGTATACTGCTCATATTTAATAAGTTTTTTTTATATACCAGATAATGACTTTTTTTTGTAAATTTGTTTCCTTTATTGTAAGAATATAAACAGCTGTAGATCCTGTACATATATTTTTTTATAGTACTTGTAATAAGCCCTAACCGAACTTTTGTGTTTTACTGACCTACTGTAGTAGTAGTGTAGAGTACCCCTAAGGTAAAGTAGTTGTGTTGCTGCATGAACTTAGCTTTTCCCTTAGTGTAGGCCAGGAGAATAACTTCTATTGCAGGACCAGTACGAGTGTTTTCAAGATATAACCCGACCGCACGGGATACAACTAGACCCCTGGAACGTACCGTACCTCCATCTGAGGCTATCTGGAACTCTTGACGGTTGAGGTCAAGAGGCCGTGGAGTTAACCACGTTAAAAATCTGGCGCCCGAGAAAGTGTAAGATTTCAGGTGTCAAAAGTGACGTACCAATTTGGCAAGAGCCAAGTGTGGAGAGAAAACGCGTCACAATAGTGGCAGTAGTCTATTGCGAGATTTAACAATAGAGCACTCGAAGATTAAAATCCAGTCCACACAGAACGAGTACGAATAGTTAGGGAGGCGAATAGGGGATTTTTCGGGAATACTCGAGCGTGGCAGTTTAAGATATTAGAGATACCTTAGACCTAATAGAACCACTTTGGAAAGTGTTAGCTCTATATGTAGTGACGCGCGCCTAGGATAGACGATCAGATTAGTAAAAAAAATCGATAGTCTGAAATACTCGAGCGCGTCAGATTAAGATATTGGGGGTTGATCTTATTGTTTTAAGACTAAATTAACTAATCTGACGATAAGTCCTTGACGCCGCCAAGTTATAGGGTCGCGAACTTGTAAAAAAAAAACGTTAATCCGGCATTCTCGAGCGCGATTTTATTTTTTTCATTTCGAAGAATATAATCTAAAATTTACTAAAAATACATAATCTGCCGATTTCCGCATGACCGGAAGTGTGGAGCAGCCATTTCATCTTCCGAAAAACGCGTTGCGGCATATAAGTCGCGAACGATACATTTTCCAAAAAAAATTTTCAATTAAAAAAAAAGATAATTTTATTTTACACAAAAAAGGTCTACCTATATTTTTGTCCAAAGTTGAAACTTGTGGACTTAAAGCATCATGAAAACTCAAACTCCCGTTTTTTTGAGTATATCTCGAAAACGGAGGGTGTTGAAAAAATTGATGGAACAACCAGTCACGTAGCTATAGCTTTTTCATGGGGGGGGGGGTTTTGGTTTTTTTCATCTGATAGGTTCAGAAGGAGAAAGTTTTATTGAAGGCGCCGCCAAAGGCAAAAAAAATCGAGTGCCACGCATTAAAGCAATTTTTCAAGTAAAAGAAATAATGTCAAGTTTTTTTTAATTCTTTGTTTGAGTTGGCTACATCTAAAAGTTAACTGTATAAACCCTCACTTCGTGGAATCTACTCATCATATGGTTTTAAATGAAACTAACTGTTTTTAAATGACTCCACAATATATTTGTAAAAATAGGTAAATTGCAAGTAAATTGACAATTGTTTCGATATAAATATCGAAACAATATCGAAACAATTGTCAATTTACTTGCAATTTACCTATTTTTACAAATATATTGTGGAGTCATTTAAAAACAGTTAGTTTCATTTAAAACCATACATCTAAAAGTATTTTTAAACATCGTTTTTGGTTTCGCTCCACCACCTCAGCCTCTTGGGCGTATTGTGGATTCTCCTAATGTTCTGACTACAGCCTATTCAGCCAATCCGTTCCCTGTATTAGCTCATACAGGTTCTTTACTGGTTGGTTGTGGTCTTCTGGAGTCATTTGGGGTTTTCCATATAGTTTTTGCCTCCTGTGGTCCAGCGTCTCACAGTTGCATAATATGTGCAGAGCTGTTTCGGTGTCCTTTTTGCATCTCCTGTATGTGTGGTCTCCGTTATACAGTCCTATTTTGTTCAGGTGCTCCTTTGTGGAAAAGTGTTCCGTAAGGAGCCCCTTTATAGTGCGTAGTTTGTTCCTGCTCAAAGAGCAGTTCTTTTGCTACTTTTTCTGAGGGTTCTTTCATAAATTTCTTTCCATGTGTTTGCCTGGGTGTATTCTTCCAGTGTTTTTTGTGTTGTTCTTTCACCCAACCTTTTAACCATGACCTAGTGGAGCATTTGGGGATGCCCACAGATGGTTCGGATCCGTTCATCAGTGTTGACGATCCTGCTCTTGCAAGTTCGTCAGCTTTTTCATTGCCAGCGATTCCTTTGTGACCTGGTACCCACTCCAGTGTTACACTGTTCCGAGTCGCCAGTCTTCTAAGTTCTTCCTGTCAGGTAAAATCAACTGAATTCCTGAAATTGTTTCTTCGTGGGGTTTAAAACGAGCTTTAATTTCGTTGACTACATGTTCGATAAATGGGTAAAATATGTTCCGCCGATAGTAAACTTCAGCTGTCCCCTGGTACATTACTGCGGTTGATTTGTCTTCCAGTTACTCTTGGAACACTTATATCAACTGAACTTAACTTTTTTCACACTTGGCAGGCGCAACTAATATAAGTACTTAGAAATTCAGTTTCTTAAAGCTTCAGATCCAATATTGATGAAAAATATATTATTTGTATTTCGTAATTGGTATTAAATGTAATTCAAATATTGCGGCAGTATGCTAATAAAAAGTTATTGTATTTTCTTTGGGGGGGGGGGGCGGTTTGAACCCCCAAAACACCCCCTTATATACGTCCCTGGGAACAACGATGATTAAATTATGTAACTTTTTTATATTATCTCAAATTTTTTTTTTCTAAAGCTTCTCGACACTTCTTGTGGACTCGGAAAAAGTTACGCGTATCTGTATACAAAAGTATTATTAACATGGACAGTTTCATTTATTTATATTACTCAATAGCCTGTTGATCCTCAATTTTTTTTTGGACGTACCGTAAGCAAAACGAAGTGAAGAATTGAAGCAAAAAGAGGAATGTGTTATAAACATGTAATACAGAATGAGCGCTTCAGAGAAATATGCCGCCCAGAAACAAAAAAACCTTTTTCGGTCAGATTAAGAGAACCCACCAACATTTTTGTCAGATTAAGAAAATGTGCTTTGAGGATACCGAGATAAGCCTCCCCTATGAAAATCTGACGAGCTCAAGTATTTCAAAAGAACTTTTTTTTGTATTTTCAAAAATTTGTCGTAACTTATCGTCATGCCGAAATCGACAGTTTGTTTAAAAGGAGTTTCCTTGGGGCCTAATTAACACCCCTTCCAAAAATCTGACGCGCTCGAGTGAATTTTTTTTTCGGATTTTTGACTACTTTATATGCCTACCCCCACCACGCAAACCGGCAGATTAGTATACCGTTGTTATCAGAGGGACTTGGGCATATGAATATCTGACGCGCTCGAGAATGCCCAAGTAACTGTTTTTTTAACATTTTTGAAGAACCGTACACGCCATACCCACCGCTAAAATGGTTTTTACCATACGAGCTTTTCTTTTCGAAATTACTTTATCTTTCGATTTTGATATGTCTCGACGGCGCTCGAGAATGTCGCCATTTAGCGACCTCGCCTCCCTAACTAGAACAAGTATTTTCTTTGATGTACCGCCTTCCTCTCGATCTTTTTTGAACACGAACAAGCAAACGTTCGCTCGCTGTTGTTCGCTCGTGCTTTGGTGAATACGCACCTTTAGATGTGAAAGAAATGCGGCCGAAAACATTCGATATTGCCAAGTTTAACTTTATTTCATACAGTCTGGAAGGTTTAGTTTATTGACTTCATTTTGAGTCCAGTAAGTGAGCTATTACATCTCAAAATAGCAAATAAAATGAACGACATACCCAAAACCCGAATACACGTCACAACGATGACGCACATAAAGAAGGCTATAGAATGTATATAGTTGAAATAATACCCTTCTTGGTGTGCGTCATCGATTGTTAATCTCCTTCTATCACATTACGTAGGAAGAAATGGAAAAAAGGCAGGTCTGTGATTAATCCTAATAAAAATATCACGATAATGAACCGTTTGAATGTTTTACAAACGTTAACCCTAATCTTTGATTTACAAAAATTTGATTGGTTGATGTTTAGATTACGCGCCAGCGCAACCTATCAATCGCGAGGTTAAATTACTATGAAGGCGTAACTTTCGTAGCGGCAATGTGTCTTACGTCTTTTTCTACAGTCACACTGACAGTTCTTGTCAGGTGTGTACTTTGTTGATTACGGTCAATTATCATTTATGAGAAGTGAATATTAATCTTATTGTTATATTTATCTAAATAATACAAAAATATGCCTAGATACACGAAGAAACATCAGCATTTTGAAAGTTCTCAAGTATTTTCAGTTAGAAAAAGAAGCTGGTAATTATTATTTTCATAGCCTTCTCGGCTTTGGCTTAATACGATCCTGATGATTTTATTGATCAAATTTAAGGTTAGCTATATGTCAAAATAGCAAATAAAATAAACGACATGCCGAAAACCCGGATATACGTCACAATTGGTGACGCACACCAAGAAGGGTATTATTTCAACTATAGTTGAAATAATACCCTTTTTGGTGTCCGTCATCGATTGTTAATCTCCTTCTATCACATTACGTAGGAAGAAATGAAAAAAAAGGCAGGTCTGTGATTAATCCTTATCAAAATATCACAATAATGAACCGTTTGAATGTTTTATAAACGTTAACCCTAATCTTTGACTTACAAAAATTTAATTGGTTGATGTTTAGATTACGCGCCAGCGAAACCTATCAATCGAGAGCTTAAAATACTATGAAGGCGTTACTTTCGTAGCGGCAATAAGTCTTACGTCTTTTTCTACTGTCACACTGACAGTTCTTGACAGGTCTGTACTTTGTTGTTTACGGTCAATTATTATTTATGAAAAGTGAATACTCCTACATTTTCCCGCATTTACGTGTATTGTAGTGAATTTAATTTGCAGAACTAGATATATGGTGGTTAAATATAGTGTAAGATTTAATACCAGTATTAAATTTGCGTAAATTAATAAGACCAACAATACAAAAGAGTGACCAAACCAGTACAAGGTAAAACAAATCCGACTTATAGGCTAATTAACAAAATTGATAAGAGTAAATTCTTGTTTGAATTCATTGCGACGTTGCCAAGTCGATCGTAGTTTCCGCAAAAAGAGGGTAGATAAGAGAAAAATCCTCCGAACAGTCGAGGTGGGACTTATCTCTTTGCGCAATTCTCAAGTATTCAAAACAAATGAGTTCTGATACTGGAAGTATGGATAAAATAACTGAAATGTTTTCACCCAGATAAACCAAAATCTCAAAACAATGAATGAGAAACTGGAGTATCTGGTCATAGAAAACAAACAAATTAAGGAGGAAAATAAAAACCTTAGAGAACAGATTACAAGACAGGGAAACAAAATAAGCAACTTGGAGAGAGAAATAAAAAGAAAAAACATTATAATCAAAGGAGTTCACGATAAAGTTGATGAAAGCAGGGAAGAAACCTGGAAGACAGTAATAACAGTAATTCAAAAACTCGGTATCCAGATCGACAAAGAACAGATAGATGAAGCCAACAGATTAGGGAAATATGCAACAAACAGGACAAGATCGATCATTTTAAAGCTAACATCGGGAAATAAAAAAATAGAGATTCTAAGTAAATCAAAAGAATTAAAAGGTACCGATATCTGGATAGAGGAAGATTACAGCAAGGAAATATTAGAAGAAAGAAAAACACTTATACCATACTTGAAAGAGGCCAGGAGCAAAGGCTGCAAGGCTTTTATAAAATATAATAAATTGATAGTTGATAGCGAGATATTCCAAGGCAAAGATTTGAAAACGATACAAGAAAATCAAACTCAAGGTAACGATGAACACAACACAAACAAGAAAAGATCAACAGCAGATCGATCACCCGATAACACCATTGCGTCGGAACAATTAAGTAAAAGAGCTAATAAAATCACAAAAAACCAATAAAAACAGATGAAAGCAATGATAATAAAAACGACAAAGGCGACGACAATGGACATGGTAAGGAAATTCAGCAGGAAAAATTAAGAGCGGAAAAATCTCATTGGAAAATAGGGACATGGAACGTCAGAAGCATAGCAGGCAAAGAAAATGAATTGAAAGAGGAGTTTGAAAAAATAGGATTAGATCTATTGGGATAACTGAAACTAAATTGAAAGGAACAGGTGAAAAATTATTAGATGGGGGACATATTTTAATATATACTGGAGTAGACAAAAAACAAAGAGCACGAGAAGGTGTCGGGTGCATTATAAAGCGAGATATTCATAAATATGTAAACAATTGGATGGGTATTTCAGAGAGGATTCTAAAAATAGAATTAGAACTGGATGGACAAAATGAAAATACAACAACCTTAATAGTGGTATATGGTCCAGGTCCAAGATGAGCGGAAACAAGGAAAAGACAAGTTCCGGGAGCAGCTATCGGAATTAGTAGAAGATAACAACAATAGAATAATAATTATCGGCGACCTAAATGCAAGGGTCGGAGAGAAAGATGAAGAATCGGGTGGTACAATAGGGACTCACGGCGAAGACGTCAAAAATAACAACGGGAAAAGGTTAATCGACTTTTGTTTGACAAATAACTTGATTGTCACAAACACATTTTTCAAACACAAAGATATACACAAATTCACCAGAGTAGTTGAGACTCGAAACGAAAAATCAATTATAGACTACATCATAATTAACCAAAAATACAGGAAAGACATCCTAAATACGAGAGTCCGAAGAGACGCAGAATTATTCACAGACCATTAATTAGTAACGTCAAAAATTAGAAAGAAAATAGTATCAATTGTAAGTAAGGTGAGTGTAACATATGAACCAGTACATAAAACAGTTATAAGAAGGTACAAATTAAGAGATAGCGAAACAGCAAAGATATACAAAGATTTAACACAAAAGGAAATGGAAGCCATAATAACAAATGTGAATAGTTACGATTTAGAGGACTTATGGAAGGAGTTCAAAAGTAGAATACTAGTTGTAGCCAGGAAAACATGCGGAATTTGTATGAACGATAAAACGAGGAAGAAAACAAACTGGTGGTCGGAAGCTATTAAAAAAGAAGTCAAAGAAAAGAAAAACAAATGGAAAAAATACTTAAAAAAAATGTCAAGCGAAAACTACAGCGAATACAAGGTACAAAGGACAAAGGTGAAAGAGATGGTTAAGGAAGCAAAGCAAACATCCTGGGAGCAATTTGGAGAGAAATTGGAAGAAGACAAACATGGCAACCAAAAGCTTTTCTACAAAACACTAAAAACAATCAGGAAAGGAAGAAATACGAAAAATACATATCTTCTATCCAGAGATGGCAAACTGTTGACAGAGACAAAGGAAATAATGGAAAGATGGAAACAACATTTCGAAGACATACTGACTGTACAACGAACGAACACGGTAGAAGAAACAGAAATCTCAGAAGCAGAACAAGAGCAATGTGAATATGTACAGTTCGAAATAGAAGATGTGAAAGCAGCAATAAAAATGTTGAAAAGAGGTAAAGCTGCAGGTCATTACCAAATAACAACAGAAATGCTGCACAACTTGGGAGTCACAGGCTTTGAAGTGTTAACAATTCTAATCAATAAAGCTGCAAAGGAACACCGAATTCCTAAAGATTGGGAGATAGGAATAATACTGCCTCTACACAAAAAAGGTAACAATAGAGACTGTAACAATTATAGAGGTATTACATTATTAAGCATTGTGTCAAAAGTATACGAAAAATTGTTAGACTGTAAATTAAAAACCAAAATTGAACATCAGCTGGAAGACTCACAGAGCGGATTTAGAAGAGGAAGAGGAGTACAAGACCACATATTTACCATAAAACAAATGATTGAGAAGTTTCTTAATAGCAATATGTATGTAGCATTCATAGATTTGGAAAAAGCTTTCGACAGTATCTCAAGGAAGACGGTATGGAACAGTTTAAGAAACAGAGGGGTCAACGAAGAACTAAGGAGCAGCATAGCCAGCTTATACCAATGCACCAGAAACTACATAAGAACAAATAATGCCGAATCTGAGCAGTTTCTAACTAGGGAAGGTTTAAGACAGGGAGGAGTTCTAAGCACCACCTTATTTAACCTTATACTAGACGATGTAATGAAGGAAGTTAAATCAAAAGCAAAGAAACTTCTGGTGGGCTACAGAAATCTGGAACCAACCTACATAACAGAATGTGCCTTCGCAGACGATCTAATGATATGTGCCAAGAATCAAACGGACCTGCAAAACAATTTAAATCTATGGTATGAAGCACTGAAGAAATACAACCTAAAAATTAATGCGAATAAAACAAAAATAATGGTGATCGGTAGAAACGAAGTCCAAACAGTTGTTAGTTTAAGCGATAAAGAATTAGAACAAACGGATAACTTCAAGTATCTAGGTGTCTTGATAAACAAAGACGGGAAGAACGAAGCGGAAATTAACAACAGGATAGAAAGCGCAACCAAGTTGTACTATTCATTAAGTAACACGCTTGTGAGGAAGAAAGAAGTGTCGACGAAAACAAAGCTGATAGTCTACAAAACCATATTCAAACCGATCCTAATCTATGGTTGTGAAAGCTGGGTACTCACGGAACAAAAGAAGAGCAAAATACAAGCCATAGAAATGAAATTTCTAAGGTGCATAGAGGGCATCACAAAAAAAGACCGAGTGAGAAATGAAGTTATTAGAAAGGAATTGGAGGTCGAGCCGATCATAAACAGTATAGAACGACAACAACTGAAGTGGTTTGGACATATGATAAGAATGGACAACTCGAGACAAGTCAAGTTGATATGGCAAACCAAACCAAAAAATAGAAGATCTAGAGGCAGGCCTAGAAGGAAATGGGATGATGTAATAGCTGGTATCCTGGGAAAAAGTAACAAGAGCTGGAAGGAAGGGAAATAACTTGCACGAAATAGAAGAAACTGGGCGAAATTTGTGTATAAAAACGAATGAAATACTTAAGTACAAACCTTGTATGGACAAAACACCTTAACACCTTCGGGTATATTAAGGTTTATGATTATGATGATGATGATGAATATTAATCTTATTGTTTTATTTATATGAATAATACAAAAATATGGTTTTAAATGAAACTAACTGTTTCTAAATGACTCCACAATATATTTGTAAAAATATGTAAATTGCAATTTACATATTTTTACAAATATATTGTGGAGTCATTTAGAAACAGTTAGTTTCATTTAAAACCATATGATGAGTAGATTCCACGAAGTGAGGGTTTATACAGTTAACTCACAAAAATATGCATGAATACACGGAAAAACATCAGTATTTTGAAAGTTCTCAAGTATTTTCAGTTAGAAAAAGAAGCTGGTAATTATTAATTGCATAGCCTTTCCGAATTTGGCTAAATACAATACTGATGATCTTATTTATCAAATTTAAGGTTAGCTATATGTCAAAATAGCAAATAAAATAAACGACATGCCGAAAACCCGGATATACGTCACAATCGATGACGCACACCAAGAAGGGTATTATTTTAACTATACTATATCTGATGCAGTTGCACTGAATAAAACTGTCATTAGAGTATTAACGTGTTGCAGTATTGCATATATCGATAGTAAATTATTACGTACCTCCTCTATAATTTGAAGCAGGTGTTGGAATTTGGGTCTCTTTTATCAACCTGCTATCGTAACGATTATAAATTATGGGTTATACATTTTTCGGCGTTAGGCTTGGTAATCACCATTAAACGTCATCCATTATTTGTATTCCGTACGGCCCAATTTTTGTTTGTGGCTGTATGCTTGTGTGTGTGTGTACTGTGTGCCGTTCGTTACGCTATAATTACCCCTAGCCACGGGGCATATGATTTATTGATTGAATAATTGTATCCTCTGTATGTGAGTGTGTGTTGTGTAATTGTTGTTCATTTCACATAGGTTACCAATCCATCATAGTTTGTTCAACTTCCGAGTTATAGATGGGATTACAGGAAGTGCTTGTATTTGTCTTTATGAATATTTTATCTAGAGTTAATATAAGACCCTTCTTGGTGTGCGTCATCGATTGTTAATGTCCTTCTAACACATTACGTTGAAAGAAATGGAGAAAAAGCAGGTCTGAGATTAATCCTAATCAAAATATAATATAATATATAATGAACCGTTTAAATTTATCACAAACGTTAACCCTAATCTTTGACTTCAAAAATGTGATTAGTTGATGTTTATATTACGCGCAAGCGCGACCTATCAATCGGGAGAAATTCAAAATAGGATGCAGACGTACCATTCGAAGCGTCAATGTGTCTTACTTCTTTTTCTAATGTCCCAGCTGACAGTTCTCGTCAGGTCGGTACTTTATTGTTTACGGTCAGTTATTATTTATGAGAAGTGAACATCTCATAAATAATAACTGACCGTAAACAATAAAGTACCGACCTGACGAGAACATTAATCTTATTGTTATATTTATTTAAATAATAAAAAAATATACCTGGATACACAGAAAAACAACAGCAATTTGAAAGTTCTCAAGTATCTTCAGTTAGAAAAAGAAGCTGGTAATTATTGATTTCATAGCCTTTTAGAATTTGGCTGAATACGATCCTGATGATTTTATTTATAAAATTTAAGGTTAGCTATATTTCAAAATAGCAAATAAAATAAACGACATACCCTTATACGTCACAAACGATGACACACACCAAAAATGTACTATAACAGTATAATGGGGTTTTAATCAAAAATAATATGATGTTTTCTCAATGTTGATAGTCAGTAAGTCAGTGGTGGACACTGTTTTTATTCTCACAAGGTTTTTATGTAGATTTGAAAATTAAAGTTAAGAATTATTTAAATAGTTCGGCATTCATGCTGTGACTTACTGTATAGATATGAAATTTAGAATAAAATTGTTCTCCAAATATCAATGTGTTATTATAAAAAAATGAATATTTGTATGCGATGAAGTCTTTAGATGGGTGGGACACTATGAACGAACTATTCTCTTGCGTTTTAACGACAAATAAAATTAGAAAAAATAAAACGTGGAATTAAGTAGATTACTTAGGACCATAATTTAAAAATATTTTGGAATATACAGGGTGTTCCAAAAAAGCGTACCGTATCAAAGTAGGTTCCTTTAAATGGAACACCCTGTATTTTATCACATTTTTGAATTGTACTATTAAAAATAATGTAAGTTCATTAACATTTCTTCCCTAGACCTATCTAGTTCAGTTTCCAGGATAAATCGATTTTACATAATTTGTAGACCCTCCTAAGAAATACAATAACTTCAAAATAAAAACGAATAACCACATTTGCTTCACACCATCTCACTAGAAGCTTTTAACATTCTGTTTCCAATATTTACTGGTATGCTATCATATACAGGGTGTTTTTAATATGACAGTATAACACTAACTATTTAATACATAAATTTCTGGCTTAATTTAAATGGAACATCCTGTATCTGTTGGGTCAGTTAAACGTGGGAATTTATTACCTTTCAGTTGGTTGGGTTGCCCATATCTAACTCTGATAGTTCTTGAGAAATTTTAAATTTGATTTTTAATATTCATTGACATCTAGTTACCTATGACATGATACTCCGATGTAAAGTTTTTAAAAATTTAAAAGTTGTTATTTTGACAGTAAGTGCTTTGTTGTATGATTTATTATTGATACATTAATGGTCTCTTAAATCAAAATTTTATTAAGGGTAAGTACACTATTTTTGGGAATACAGATACAATAAGCTTTAAAATTATAAAAAAATAACTAGGTACAAAAAATTAAAGAAGGTGTTCAAAGTGACGCCCATCTTGTTGGATACAAATTTGAACCCTTATTTTTTAAAGTAATTGTTCACTTCCTTTAACATATCTGGTGTTACTGTTTGAAACGCTCTCCTTATCCTATCCTTCATGTTCTCAGGAGTGGTTGGCTATGTATTGTAGACAATACTTTTTATGTAACCCCAAAGAAAATAGTCTAATGGCGTCAAGCATGGGAACCTTACCGGCCAAAGATAAGGACCCCCTCGCCAAATCTATTTTTATGGAAAAATATTGTTCAGGTAACGCCGGACAATAACACTGTAATTAACAGACGCACCATCTAACTGCAGCCACATTTTTTTGTCCTGTAGCTACTGGAACGTCATCTAAAAGTTCGGGTAGTTTGTTACGTAAAAATTTACGAAATTTTCTTCCAGTTAGCGTTAAGCTGCAAAGTTAATGATTGAGTACCCTTAATAAAATTCTGATTCAAGAGACCTTTAATTTATCAATAATAAATCATACAACAAAGCACTTACTGTCAAAATAACAAATTTTAAATTTTTAAAAACTTTCCATCGGAGTATCATGTCATGGTGTGAAGCAAATGTGGTTATTCGTTATTATTTTGAAGTTTTTTTATTTTTTAGGAGGGTCTACAAATTATGTAAAATCGATTTATCCTGGAAACTGAACTAGATAGGTATAGGGAAATGTTAATGAACTTACATTATTTTTATTAGTACAATTCAAAAATGTGATAAAATACAGGGTGTTCCATTTAAAAGAATCTAACTTTGATACGGCACGCTTTTTTGGAGCACCCTGTATATTCCAAAATATTTTTAAATTATAGTCCTAAATAATCTACTTAATTCTACGTCTTATTTTTTCTAATTATATTTGCCGTTAAGACGCCAGAGAATAGTTCGTTCATAGTGCCCCACCCTGTATAATAGATAATGAAGATTGTTGTCAATCATTGAAAAACAAAGAAGAAATAGAAAAGAAGAGATAAAATACCAATTGACAAGAAGCTTCTTGCTTCATGGTATGAAAAAAAAACAGAGGGAACTGAAACTAATCTCAATATTGCGTAATTTCACACAAATGGGCAATGAACACTGTTTTGGTAGAGAGGACTGAGGGAATAACTCTTCACATCACATCAGCTTTCTTTGACCCACATGCGTGAACGACCGAATGATTGTAAAAGCGCCGAGTTTAAATATTTTTAATACATTCTAACAATATAATGTAAAATTTAGTATTTTCAACTCTGGGGTGCGATTTACGAGTTCACACGAATATTATGCGTGTACGGTTATTTCCACATGCATTTTTTCGTATACGGTGCTAAATGTGTATTTTTCAACACCGCTCGAATAAACGTAACAACAATTATTTGAGAATGGGTACTGCTACTATTAATTGTTTTTGACGTACATACAGAAAATGGGAGAACACAGAGTTTTCAATAGCCAGTTGGAAGAGTTGATTGAATAGCAATCACAATTGTAGTAGTTGTAGTTGAGTTGTTTGATAATTAAATCAAGTTTTCTTAATAGAAATAAAAGGTAAGTAATAAATTATAACATTTTGTCAATAATAAACATGTTTTATTTGTAGAAATAGTAATTTAATGGGCTTACTAACTACCCTCAGAAAAGTTAGTTTTTATTTGTACCAAGTAGGGGAAGGTGAGGTAATACGATCCCTGGAGGTCAAATGATCCCCCTCCGTAAATCACTGTGCGTAAATCAGAGACAACTAGTGCCATCTATCCAAATGCGCATGAAACATGTTCCCCACACCCCTGCCAGTTGCCTCTCCAAGTGTTCTGGCAGTGCGAGCTCTTGGTGTGATTTTATCAAAAAACAATCAAA
>CAJUYH010002966.1:35995-46271 GCA_910591685.1 Galerucella tenella
AAACATTGAAGAATCATTGTGCAATCATCTGAGGACTAGTCAATTCTTAATTCAGCTCGATGAGTCCACTTTACCAACTAATGAAGCGTTGTTGCTATCTTACGTGAGGTTTATTAAAGTTGAGAAAATACGTGAAGAACTATTGTTTGCCAGAAATTTGGAGACAGATACAAAAGGCGAAACCATATTCAATACATTGAAAAAGTTTTGTGAAGATAAAGAGATTCCTTTGAAAAATATTATATCAGTTGCTACGGATGGCGCTCCAGCTATGACAGGGCGCCATAAAGGCTTCATAGCTTAAAAAATAAAATTCCAGATGTCCTTGTTATACATTGCGTTATTCATAGACAAAATTTGGTCGCTAGAAACTTAAGTGAACGACTATTTCAATCACTGCAATATGTCATCAAAGCAGTCAATAAAATCCGTAGCAGCTCTTTGAATGATAGATTTTTTCATCGGCTTTGTGTTACTAATGACGAAGATTTCAACCGTTTGTTGCTTCATACTGAAGTTCGTTGGCTGTCAAGAGGCAATTGTCTGATTCGATTTAACAACCTGTTTGACTCTGTGATAGAGTTCTTGGAAACTAAAGATACAGAACTGCGCATCAAGCTCATAACATCAAAGAATGATATAGCTTACATGACAGACCTGTATAAATTGTTCAACGACATGAACCTCCAACTGCAAGGGGATGAACTAAATTTAATTAAAACAAAAAATGTCGTTGCTGCTTTCGCAGCCAAACTGCTTCTACACAAAAAGAATATGGGCAGACGTGAGTTTCACAATTTTCCGAATTTATCAGTATCCTGCAGTAACGACGACTTGTTTGCTTACTGCCAACATTTGGAAAACCTCCACATTGACTTCACCAAACGATACCAGGACATTTTAAACTTGGAAATACCAGACTGGGTGTTGGATCCGTTTTCAAATGTCAACACAGCAATGTCACCTCAGCTGGAAGAAGAACTTATAGAATTGACAACAAACGAAGAAATAAAAATCAAGTTCAAAAATGGATATCAAGAATTTTGGCTACAAAAACCGATCCCGCAATTGTACCCTGGATTGTGGTCAATTGTTCAACGATTCTTGATAGCATTCCCATCGTCATATTTGTGTGAACGTGGATTTAGTGCTGTGGCAACGCTGCTTACTAAAAAGAGAAATCGTTTGCGTGTTACCGAACGTGGCGACTTGCGGCTGTTTTTGAGTAAATTGGAACCTGATATCAACAAACTTATTGAACAGCATCAGATTCAACCTTCACATTAGTTTTTATATAAGAATTTGTTTTATTTTCAATAAAAGATACCCTGTCCGAATACTATAAAGTTGCGTTTCAATAATCAGTTATAAGTACTTAGCGGTTTTTAAGTATGTTTAAAAAGGGGGGCGTTAATAAATAATTTATTCTTAAAGTGGGCAGTAGACAAAAAAAGGTTGGGAACCCCTGCCCTAGTGTGATATCATATCGCACGGTTCGCATGAATTCGATTAACGTGGTTTTCTTATTTAAATTTACCTACGTAATAACTACAAATATAGCACAAAACACAAAATCTGTTCAAAAATTATTAAGATTCGCCAAATTTTGTGATAAAAAAAACAACTAGGTACGGGAAATCGAATCGCGGTCTACTCCAGCATCCTCTGAATTGTCATAACGCGGATAGCTGTCAAATGTTTTTATTTTGGGTATATCTATAGTAAATTTGTAGGAATTAAAAAAAAATCAAATTATAAAGAATTAAAATGTCTTCTGCGTTATTTTGAAAATATTTTGCACTACAAACTGATTATTTTAAAAATAATTGTATGTTGTAGATAGGTACAGTTATTTTATTGATGTTTTCAAATAAATAAAACCATCATATTTCGTAAATTTATAGCGTGATCGTAAAAAATATATACTAATTATAAAAGTGAAAAATAATGAAGTAGGCTTATGTCAAAATTCTCAAATTATAACACAAAGCATAGAAATAGTTTTTGTGAAGTGAAAGTGAAATATTTATCACATAATAGCTATTTACCTAACAAGTGCGGAAAATGAATTTTTCCACAGGAGTCTGCCGTTCACCGAACGACGCGTAGCGGAGTTCGGGGGTTCGGGGGTAGCAGCGAGTGCGGAAAAACATGTTCCGCAAGTGTTAGGTACAATAGTTTTTCTGCGAGCGTGAGGAAAGTCAACAGAACTAATCAAAAGTTGAGATATTTTTATCTGATTATAAGTGCTTATAGTTTATTTAGAAACATATTTTATTAGATTATTGATAAAGTAAACATAAAGTAAAATATTATTCACAATAATATTTTTCTTGAGCTTGAGCATGGTTTTCAGCATTGAATATTTTGACCAGAGTGTGGATGGTTGACAGGCTGCAGATAATTCGGAAAAATACACTGAATAAATATCTTCTTTATCAAAACTTACCCTTCCTTACGCTTCATTTGCAAAAGATCTCGTATTATTTTTCATATCTTCTCTTTGATTTTTCTGGTAACAGGTCCGTTTTCACATTTTCTGCTGTCAGAAGAATCTCATCGGGAACTGCCTCGCTTGTATTTTCATCGATTCCCTCGATACAAATATTCATTTTTAATGGGGATTCACTTATTCACAAGCAAAATATTTTAGATATGCACTGACAGTTTTCTGACAATAAGCAAACAAAAATGAAAGTAAATAGCTGGTTAGTTACACATGGTAACTGAAGCATTTCGCAACCACCATAATGTACCGGCTTATTATTAATTTGATATATTGAGGTGGAAAATTATTTCCACACGGTGCGGGAAAATTAATTTTGCACTAAAATGTGTGTGGAAAATTCAATTTTCTGCCCGTTCGTAGAAAAAAGTGTAAACGAATTATTATTGTGAGATAAACTAGAAATAGAAAGTCTCGGTTTTTTATTTTAATGGAAGTTGATGCTGATAGTAGCGAAAAACCTAAGGTACTTTTTAAATATTTATGGCCGTAGGAAAAATAGTGTACATAACTAGTTGCAATGTGAATTTCACTCATTTCACTCACCGATGTCAACATTATTTTTAAAAAACCATTACATTAAACAATATTTTTTTTACAATTATCGCATGGTAGAAAAAATAGTGTGCATTACTTGTACGAAAGTGATTTTTCCCACTCGTGTGAAAAATGTCACTTTCCGCACTCGTTACGTAATATACTATTACACAATAGTTATAGTTTGTCTTGAAGTATATCGTCTTCGCTTTGGCCGGCAATCATAAAATTAATGGGCCACTGCAATAAATCATATGGTCAATAGCTGCTGTAGAAGAGATCGCCAGTGGCGGACCATTTAAAATTATTTTAAAAAGGATCAAATTCATAAATATCTATCTTTTTGTATTTTTATCATATGTATATCGTTTGTTTTTCATTTAATGTGTGAAGACTAATTCTCAAAACTTTTTTTTTCTCCTAAATGAGAGATTATTAAATACTATCAGACCCACTCTTGCCTTGCTACTCGACTGTTGTTGGGTTTCGCCGTCAAAAGTGAAGACGATATAGTTTGAGACAAACTATACATACATATTTTTGCGGTAGTATATAAAATAGATTTTCGATTTATTTATTTTGAACATTTTAATTTCGAAATCAAAATGTTTTAAATTATTTACACCAATGAACTCCATGTCCAAATCAACAAACAGATTGCTGAACTTATAATAGCAGTCATAAAACGGTATCTGTCCTTTGGGTCCCATCACATACAGGAATACGCGGTAACGAAAGTGCTGATAAGGTTGCCAAGCAAACATCAGAAAATTCATCACTTCCATTTGCAGAGAACAGAATCACCAAATCAGATCTGAAGAGCCTCATTAAGGAAAAAGTGCATCAACATTGGCATAATATGTGGTTAAGTTCAAGTAGCAAACTGAGAAAAGTCAAGCAAAGTATAACACCTTGGAGAACATTGCCCACTAAAAGAAGAACACAGACCATTTTGACACGACTACGTCTGGGTCATAAACGTTTCACTCACGAGTATCTTCTTAAAAGGGAAGATCCACCTATGTGCATGACATGTGATGTACAAATAAGTCTTGAACATGTATTAGTGCAGTGTCCGGTTTTTGAAATAAATCGTAAAATGTGTAATTTTCCGTGCTCCATAGACTTGTTATTAAATGATCACTGTAACGTGAATAATCTTATAACATTTCTGAAGGACATTGACATTTATGGGAAAATCTAAATAATATGTTATGTAGATGATTTAACAAACCATAATGTACCACTGCTAATAACCCAAGGCGGTTGATGCAGTTTATTTCTAAATAAAAAAAATAAAAAATAAATTATTTACATTGAAACTTCTCCAATCGACAAATATTATTCAGAGCACCACTAAAAGTGTTCAAATTTGAATTTCAAAAACCTAAATATACCAATTTACGTGAAATAAAGCCACCTTCTCGCACGCTCATTTGTTTGCACAGGCGAAATTAGGCCAACTTATTGTTTACTTCACAGATCTCGAACCCAACTTTGTTCAATTATGCAAAAATAAGAAGCATTGGAGTTTTTATTTTTTAATAAAACTGTTTACATAAAACATCCCTTTTTCTGAATTGAATATTTAGGATTTAGGAAATAAAACAGCTGACAAAGACAAATTGTAAGACATTTTTCATTTGAATTTACAATTTTCAAGGTAAACAATAAAAAAAGTATAATTTTTAGGAGAAACGACTTATTAAAAGGTGTATGATGGATAGATTAATTCATTTGAAAAAACTTCCATAGCATAGGTGTACTATAACATTTTTTAAGGGGGTTCATTAATTTTTCAAAAGACCAATCTACTTGGAAACATTACGTAATACCATAACCTGGGGGATTTTCATTACATAAATCGTGATAATAATTTCATTGAAAACACCCAAATTTTGGTACGTGATTACTAAATCCTGCCCAGCCAACAACAGACACTTGTACGATGTAATTCATACATGGATGACAGTAAATTAGCAGTGAATTATTTCAGAATAAATCTACGTTCCACGCATTTCCACAAAACACTTTACAGCTTTGGATTTGACATATTATCACCATTTTAATTAGGGGGGTAGTTGGGAGGTTGTTTTCAATAATGTTTTCGTAGAAAAAAGTGGGTTCACTTGACGTAAGGGATATTGTGCGAACTTAAAGTTGCCGGCTTTTTGTTTGACTGTAATACGATACCATACGATTTTTTTTTCAAAGGAGCCGTTCCTTCGCCGTCACCACCTGTGCAAAGATTACAGAATAAAAATATAAGATGTTTCACTCGTTCGAATTTATCGCATAAAGCACCGATGCCGCTGGTGACTGTTTGAAGACTTGGATGGTACAGTACGTCGCTACGTCCTTACTTGCATTAAATTTGGCATATTATACGGGACGTCGCCCGTCGAGCGCTGTTATTTTAGAACGGTGTTTATAAGATACGTAATGTATAGAACAAACTCTAAACAATATTATCCTTTTAATATTTTAAAACATCTTAAACATAATACCAGACAATTAACACTACTTTATATCTAGTCTCATTTCAAATAATTTATTATTTTTTTATTCTTTGACTGAACTATAACTATATTTGGGAAGGATTATTTTACAGCCGATGCTTACACTTTAGTTGGTAGTGTAACATCAAGAAAGTGCGTAGTGTTTTTCTGAGAGAAAGTATACATATTTATTAGCAATTATATTTTTAGTTAAAAATTAAATATTTACAATGTAAATATCCTTAGGAAATATCGAGTTCGGTCCAAAATATTGTGTGTAACAACGACGAAAATTTAAAAAATGGTGATGGAAGTGATAATTTTAGTAATTCGTTTTCCATAAAAAATCGAATGGGATACAAAAAGGGCTCAGTTCACGTCTGGTATCTTGTTTAAACCGGAAGCCCTTTTATCAATTACATGAAATAAAATATAGAATTATGTTTGGTAAGTAGACAAAAATAATATAAAAACTTTTTAGCTCCGCAGCATAACTTAAAGGGGATATACGATTAGGTAGCTGCATTAAAAGAATTACGTCGACTTTACCAAAGATTACAGAATAAAAATATAAGATGTTTCACTCCAGGGCGGTTTGATTTAAGTTGATTTCCCAAACGGACGCCGCTCTCATAAATTATGTTCACGATTCGCTTTTTTTGTCAATAACGAGACCGGTAGATACCAGATAAGTTCGAAAAGCTTATTTTATTTTAAGCTATACAGGGGTAATTAAAGAAATATATATTTAAATTAATAGGATTGTTTATCACAAAGGTTTATTTTCAAATGTTAATTATTTCGAAAAATGTTCGGGATATGAATTTGAAAAGGTGAGTAAAAATTGAACTTGAATTTTTAAAATGAAACAATTCACAGTTTTTATCCAGCATCTTAGTAATTTTGTGATACTTATTGATAATCTAGCTAATATTTTTCACAAATTCAATTAAATAAACTCATTAGCCACCAGAATAATAGGGCCACTAAATCCTCAATTTTTATCTTTAAATAACGCGTATTTTTTGGATTGACAAGGTTAAAACAGTAAAAAGAGAAGCAGCTGCAGGATACCTTTATTAAAAATTTTTATAAATGTTGTAAAATACTAAGTTTGGAGTTTGGTTTATGTGTTAAATTTAATCTATTGTTTTTCAAATCTTTCAATATACATTTGAGAGTAAAATATATACGGACTCTGGTATAGAGACTGGCATAATATTTGAAAGGAAATTGATTACATGGATGATGAAAAGAAAATTGAGTAAATTTGTTCAAAAGGAACTGACCAATTTCACTTTGGTTAGCTATAGAATTTAATTTTTGTGTTTTCTTGCTTAATATGACGTTTTGCTCATTTCAACAATTAATTAATAAATTTAAAAAATCCATACAACATAAATATAAAACACGAACAACCAATAAACACCGTTATAAAATAACAGCGCTCGACGGGTGACGTCCCGTATAATATGCCAAATCAAATGCAAGTGAGGACGTAGCGACGTACTGTACCATCCAAGTCACCAGACAGTCACCAGCGGCATCGGTGCTTTATGCGATAAATTCGAACGAGTGAAACATCTTATATTTTTATTCTGTAATCTTTGACTATACCAACCTTATTTTGATCATGAGTCGCTCTATTTTCATGCTGGAGATTTTTTTGTGCAAATTTTGCCGTCATTTGACCTATTGGAATATATAGACTTTGGTATAAGAATTATAAATAAAGAATTTTATTTGTTATTTCAAAAACTACTATCTTGCTTTCCACAGTTTTTTTGATAAAATGCTGAACTATTTGCTAAATCCTTTTAAAAGCATCGATTTTTTCGTCCAAAAACTGTTACTTTCAACCGCAAATAGCTCAAAATGTATGTATGTATGTAAAGAACATTAGAATTACCATTTCCATCGATTCTTGTAAAATGTAATAATAAATGTCCACCACCGAGATGGAGTGGCAACAGCCCCCAAGGTTTTAACTCCTAAATCGGCATGATATAGAAAATGATCCTTGGGATATTCTATTCCTTTCCTTCTGTG
Organism: Galerucella tenella; assembly: GCA_910591685.1. Classification (NCBI taxonomy): domain Eukaryota; kingdom Metazoa; phylum Arthropoda; class Insecta; order Coleoptera; family Chrysomelidae; genus Galerucella; species Galerucella tenella. Next base: position 43,586 of record CAJUYH010002966.1, read on the forward strand.
AAAATTTCAAGTAAATCAATGTTGAACAAAAAAATTGCGAGTCAAAATACTTCATTTACTGTACAAGAAGGCAGCAAATTAGTTATTATTTGTCATACATTGTCTAATAAATAAAATACAAATTTAAGATTTAATGCACCTGTCAAAATTTATACCAGATTAGTTAAGAAGTCAGATCCCGTGGTATCTTTAGGTTCAAGCTCAGATACTCACCTAAATTGGCAACCTCTTGCCTCTTCCAGCTACTTAACTGTGAATTTCACCGAGCTTTGACTCTCTTTGTATATTACCACCTTGGCAACATAAAAATATCTATTGTGTCAAGGACATACTTAGGAAAATTCATTTATCACATTGTGTTTGAACTTACACATGACTGAATGTTCTAAAGAAGTTTGATCGACAAGTTGATATTTGCAAGAGTTACGATGTATAAAGTACACAACAAACATTGTATTAAAGGGCTAATTATTATCGCCTGAACATTAAGTTGAAATTACAGGTTCGTGTTACTCTATCTTTAAAATGTAACGACCCTTCCGGAAATAGTATGTACAGGAGTTTGCAAACAAAGGATGCAAACGTACCTTTCGTATTGGCAATGTGTTTTACATCTTTTTCTAATGTCCCACTGACAGTTCTCGTCAGGATTGTACTTTGTTGTTTACGGTCAATTATTATTTATGAAAAGTGAATATGAATCTTATTTTTATATTTATTTAAATAATACAAAAATATGCCTGGATACACGTAAAAATATCAGTTCTCCAGTATTTTCAGTTAGAAAAAGAAGGCTATTTAATGTACTATACAATATGCCCCACTTACTTCACCCACAAAAATTTCAATGACAACCCCCTACTTGCGATACGCAGTAGGAAAGCCTGTTCAACGGTATAGGTAACAATTTATTAACAATAATGCAGCAAATTAATTTGAAAACAACGTGATGAATTTTTGATGGCATGAAAAATGTAAAATTGGGTAAACCTTCTTTCAAAATTGTAAATGGGAATTTTTACAAATAAATCAACCCCTTTTAAAAGTTTATCTCAATTTATTTGAATTCATAGTTTGGACGCACCGGAATTCGGTCCCGCTACCTGCGGAAGGGACTACCTGTAACGGATTAAATTCGAAGTGTGGTCCCACCAGCGAAAATGCGATTTCGGAATTGGGTCCCATGTACCTACTATTTGTTTAATTTGACTTTTATTTTCCTTCACATTTTTTTGGGCTTAGGACCAACAGTACACACTTATTGTTGTTGTACTGGCATGTTTAAAAATTTACGCTAAATGCGTATCGTCAAAAATAAAAACAGTACGTGAAATAGTAATTAAATGGCATATTTACAAATGTACGCTAAACGCGTATCGTCGTATATTATGTACATATATATATTTAAAAATCTTAACACAAAATGGGGCCGAATTTTTTCGAAACATGTCGAATGAATGTATAACGGTCAATTATACCATTTTGAAATAAAAAATTTTGTTCAGAAAGAAAGGCCTCTTTTTCTTGCGAAATTTTGGTTTTTGACGCAGTGCTACGCATTTTTACGTAAATTTCACATTGAACATCTTCTGTAAGTGCTTTTATAAATACGTGGATGTTGGGATGGGGGCCATTAAACATTGCATTAAATTTTGCGTGGAATGATTCGCAGTTATTGGTGGTTCGCGTTACAGATGACGAAAATTCAGTCCAAACGTGCGGAGGAAATAAAGAATCAGACTTAATATAAGTATTCAGGACAAAGTCACAAAATTTCTCAACATTAATATTATTTGGTTGAATTGACATTAAATCATCGGTAAAGCAATCATCTACGTCAGTTGGATTTAAAAACGGTAAACCAAAAAAATTTTTTAAAAAATTACCAACTTCAGAGTGATTATCTCTATATTCTCCACTTAGTCCTAACTCTTGAATTTTTTTCCACCAGCTTTGCGCCAAATGAAATCGACAATCCACCATTTTAGTGGTGAGTAAAGTTGTCTTAACCGCAGAGTGTATAGCCATTTCAAAATCTGCGCGAATGGTTGAAGGAGAAAAATTTAAGTGGAATTCACTGCTCTTACTAATTAAATGTCGAAATGCATGTTCGTACGTGATTTGTGATTTATCGGGTAAAAGAAAAAAAGCTAGTGGAATATACACAGTTTCGTGTAAGCCATGAAAACAAAAGACTTGAGTAAATGGCTTTGGGCAAGTATAAAACGTACCATCAACGAAAACCATTTCAACAGAACATAAAAAGGAGTTCGGCTCTGGCAAGAATACGAGCAGTAGTGGTTTAATTACTCTGAACAAATCTTGCTAAAATAGTGGTTTTGAAGTTTATTTAAAATTTGAAAATATATCAGTGGTTGTAATAGAAGAACGACAATAACTGTAAGTTATTCATTACTCATTACGGTAAACTCCAACAGATAGTAATAAATTCAAGTTATTTTACATCGTCATTTTATCAAATCTACAAAAAGTTGGTGATATCAGACGTTTTTACTAACATTAATCAGTGAAAACAGGTCCGTAGTCAGGAATAAATGACCCATGTAACTTGAACTTATTTAAAATGGATGAACTAAGACCAGGGGTTTCTGCCCATAAGAGCCCCTCAAATACCCAGGCAGCATCAGTTCCCTCCAATAGTTATGCAAGTGTGACCAGCCAAGAT
>CAJUYH010002967.1:14445-35892 GCA_910591685.1 Galerucella tenella
CCCATACTCAAGCTATGTACAAATTTCTTGTATTTGTCCAAATACATATAATTTCCAAATCCAAATCCAAATAAAAACAGAATAAATAATTCTTCCGCTATATTTATTATAAAAGCTTCAACATTATAGTATTATATTTTTAATTACATATTAATAAAATAAAAAAAAGAAAAAAAAATTTCATATCCGTAGGCTGTGAACATATGACATTCAAAGCCCTAGTAAAGACGGCTATCGACACGCCATTAAATTCAGTGATAATAAAGTGGGGAAGGAAATATTCAAGCGCTTGGAGTACTTACAAATAACTTTGGCATTTGGGATTATTTACATATCGCTTAGTTATTATTTAGGATCTTACTTATTAATAATTAAATATCCATAAATTCATATATCAGCAAATATATAAATATATTGTCACATAAAATGTTTTGAACAATCATCTTTTTCGCGCGAGTTCCAGGCTGAATGACGGATGCGCCACCTGTATGTAGTTTCGGCATGAAGTTTGGTGAGCGCCAATGGCTCACACGTACATGCTGTCCTCATCTAGCGTTGGTATCAGAGTGCCATATGGAGGGGGCAAAAATCTACCTCCGGCTGGCAACTCTGTTACTGACTGCCCATGGCAACAAGTGTTGTCATGAGGCACGCTTCGAGACGTTTCTAATACATTCTAGAAGCATTAGAGCGGAAGTGTTTGTTGAACGCCATGAGTTGAAGTTGGTAATACGTGAAATGGCGTATGTGATTGGTGATCGATGGCGCGGGCAATTCAATTCAAAAATTACATTGACTTAAAAATGTAACACTCTTCGGTTCCTTGTTTTACGCAAAAAATAAGTACTATATCTTTCCGGCTAATTGAAGAGTGCAGCAGCGCGTCGCTTATTAATTAGGCTAAAAATCTATTACATTTTTTTTCTGACTTCAAAATAAGTTTTATGGGTACATTCAATGTATATAAAACGATATCTCGAAGCTGGATGACTTCATTTTATTCTTTCTCATGAAAAAAAATCATCAAAAAACGCTGGATGTGAGAGTTCTAATTCAGGACACTCCCTTGGCGGCGCATATTCTGATGCCATCCGATTTTAGGCAGTGAATTTCGACAAGAAATAGAAGTAGAAAAGGGATGAAGCCCTATCTAGTGTCGGAAAATAACCTTAGGACCCAAGGCACAATTGTCTCTTGAGGCATTTATCTCGGGTCGATATGTAGACTTATTTTCTGACATTCCCCATCTCTCATATCCATGGCTGCGAAATACTGCTCGCTCATTCGCCATTCTTACTTGACTAATAATTCACAACCTGCTAGAGCATAGGTTCCCAACCTTCTATGGGCTACCGCCTAGACAAGGAAACAAAATTCCAACGCCCCCCATTACATAATAGCTAATTATACCAATTTTATATGTCTGTCTATTATCTATTAATATTCATAAATTAAAAATTAATTCTCTCCCTCTCTTTCTCTTCTGTTTAAAAATAAAGCAGCGTCTTGGTGTAGTGACACTACTGGATAGTTTATATTTTGATATTTGTGACATTTCAACCGTTTTCTGGTGTTATCGTGCTCATCGGAGAGTTAGACGTATTTTTTAATATGAAAATTGATGTGCGTGAATACAATTATTATATTTACAATATTGGAAATTACGTTCACCCAACAAATGAGATTATCAACTATCAATTTTTTTTTTATTAAGCTTTCTTTATTGTATAATACTTTTTTTTTGTGATTATCAACTATCTATATAACTACATACATGTGCAGCTCTAGTTCCGATCGACATTACTGCCATCTCTTGATTTGATATCAAACCATTAACGGAACTATCGATAATTCGATAATTCAATATTTCATGGCGATTAGATGCTATAGGTGCAAAGCTAACCTCACCTTTCGAATCAATTGTAATACGTATGGCAACATATTTCATTCGAGTTGCCTTAAGCTCTACAGCGTGACCAAATCTGCACGACTGTGCTGCATCTCAACTGCCACCAAACAAAATCAAAATATCGAACTGAAAATGGATGATTATTGACACAGGAAAACGCGCACTCTGTCATCAACGTCAAACACATTTACAGGTGAACACTTAAAAGTCACCCTTGAATCTCTCATGGAGGCTATACAAGCCAATGTGCGCACGATTAAAGACTATTGCTGGCCAATAAGCAGCATTCAACACACTTGATGCGCAATACAAAAGACTCGAGATACAAAACAAAAAACTCGACACAAGTTTCAGGTTTACAGAAGGCTTACCAGAAGCAAAATGATGCTACATCCCAACGACTTGAAATAATTTAGGACCCTGTTGATGCTTTTACTACCATCGTAAACAAGATAACTTAGATCGAATCAGATAATGCAGCTCTGCGCACAGAGATACATCAACTTGAAAGCTTAGTGTCCACAGCACCCGAGATCTCTATCTCTGGCATTCCTCACGATGTTTAAATTGATTCTAAAGTACTTGTCCACAATATTTTTGAGTACATTGGAGCCAATGAATGTATCAGTGATATTTTATCAATTAGGACTAATAAGACAGTTAACAAATCAAACTCATTCAGCCCGCTTCCATCAAATTCGTCTCAGCCTCCTTCAGTACCTCCACTGTATTCCAAGGTATTCATTATACGCTGTAAATCATCAATTATAGTTCGTCATCTTATAGATCGAAAACGGACCAAAGGCATAGTTAAGCGAGAAGATGTGTACAAATCAATAAACTCAACAAACCGAAAACACATCCACATTAATGAAATGCTACCCCCAACCACCTATTCACTACTGAAAAGAGTGAAACGTCATGCTGCCAACAATAATTGGAAATATGTATGGGTGACGGACGGTATTATTTTTGCAAGGCGGAAGGACGGTGATAACAAGATCACAGTCTTAACTGAAGATCAGTTGTTTTTAATGGATTGACAATTAATGCAATCTTAGTTATACGCTAAGACACAATCTCAAGTAGAAATTACTCATTCAACATAACATAGCGAATTAAGGATTGCTTATTTCAATGCAAATTCATTACTTGGACATATCGGTTTTCTACGTACTTATTTTTGAGATTGTTGTTATCATACTATAGCTATTACTAAAACTTCGCTCAAACCGTCAATCACTGACATACTAATTGGGAGCGATGGATACTATATAGTACGCAACGACCGAATCAAGCTATCAGATTCATTTTCAACGTCACTAAAAGTGAACACATCAGTCCTTTTCATCGACAACTGCGATGGCTCACTGTCAGCGACAGACGTAAATATTTTATGGGAATTCTCGTTCACAACGTAAAATACGGAGTTGTTCCCGAATATCTTAGCGACTTATTCACACTACAGAATGATACTATCCGAACTTCACCAAGGCTTAATATTGTAAACGAATTCAAGATACCGCTTCACCGTATATCTATTTGTCATGAGTTGTGTCTACTCCCCTGTATTTACATCTGGAATTCCATTCTAGAATTTATTCAAGCACTGACACATCTTCCAGAGTTCAAAATAGAACTTCAAGCATATCTGTTTACTAACGAATGAATGGTATATGTGACTCTACTTAAATAGTGATCAAGCTGAGCTACTGCTTTTCAGTTGAGGAATGCGAAGATCCCCTAGTCGGCTCAAATTTAAATTTTAATTTCAATTACTACTTTGAAGTTAGTGTAATTGACTTGCTACTGGGTCTCATTATATATGTGCGTGTTAACACATATAGGAAATGTTCAATTCTAATTTTACGTTACAATTACAACTTTCAATCTCAAATACAATTTTCAATTGCTAGCACATAATTACTATTCACACGTATTCAACTAATTCAACTTCAGAAAATGGAAAATGTATAGAAATAGTAAGATGAAGATTCAGGTCATTATACTATCAAATGTAGATCTAGATCATGTAACTAGTTCTCTCATTTACTAATTATTAGCTAAGTGGTGTTATTTCGTTTGTCTATCAGCTTACAGCGCTTTACTTTATTTTACTTTACTTTAATTTACTTCATTTCACTTTGATTTTATTTTACTTTATTTTATTGCATTCTATTTTATGTCATTATATTTTATTTCATTTTATTATTCTTTTCTGTTATTAGTCTATTTGATTATTATGATTTATTCTCATTAAATATGAATCATTATACAACTAAGTCAAAGATGCTATGTTCTTTAATCAATTCAACATTCAATTTCATACATACAGCTATTATAATTATAACTACTATACTCATATACTCGTATGTATCTGTTTGCCCCAAGGCTATTGCCACGACATAATAAAACACATCTATTTATCTATCTATCTCTCTCTGTAATCGTGCTACTCGTGGTCGTGACTGAGGGTCATGATTAATAATTATTTAAAAATACAAAAACATCTTATGAGAAAAACCTTTAATTCAGACAAAGATCATATAAAGTGTTATCAACAAAATTACAGCTTAACCAACAAATGCAAGGCAACACACAAAGCTGGAGCACCCCGCACTGGGGCATCGCATAAAGACAAAGACAAGACGATTAATCAAAATTAGTAAAAAAATATAATGAACAATAAAATTCTATATGAAACATAAATATCAATTAGACGGTTGAGGTTAGTGGACGTTTCACAATTCGTTAATATCGGGTTTCAATTTAGTTATCATCAGTCGCAAATCACCACGCTCTGTGATCTGCAGTCATTCCTCTTTTTAGACAGTAAATTAGCTACTGCACTAAACCCACGCTCAGACGAATATGATGAAGGAAACGCAATTAAAAATTTCTGTACTATTTTCCACAATCCAGGGTGGGGAGCTAATATTGATTTTTGGAGCCAGAACTCTTGGTATTCATTTCTGAATTTTACTTTTAGTTCTTCATTAGTTGTGAGTTCTATGAGATCTTCTTCTAAGTTTGATGATTCTGCTGTATCTGCGAAACGGACTAAAACCCAAGTTGGTATATTCATATTTAGAATATCCTGGAATCGCTCTGTAAAATCAGCATGAAGAGTGTCCAGATGTTGACAGTACGTAAGTAAATCTTCCTATTTTACCGATAAAGCTGACAATGTCGGAACGTGGTTATATTCACCTCTTCATAGATTTCGGTTGAATAGAAGTTTTCCTACAACAGCAGCTAAAACGTTTTTTATTTCCATTAAATTCATCTCATCACCTTGTAATTATAAATTAACGTCATTAAATATTTTAAAAAGGTCTGTCAAATAAGCGATGTCATTATTGGATACAATCAACTTTCCGCGCAGTTCATCGTCTCTGTGTTCAAGGAAATCCCGTACTGAATCAAATATATTGAAAAAGCGATTCAGACAAACGCCTTTCGAGAGCGGTCGTACTTCTGTGTGCAGCAGCAAGCGATTATACTCTTCATCATTTTCACTACAAAGTTACCCAAATAACCTGTCATTTAATGAATTGCTACTTATCTTGTTGACTGGGTTAATAACGTAATGGAGCGACGTATGCAGGAGTTCATTAAGATATTTACAACCAAGTGTTAACGATGAATAGCACAATGTACAACGAGTACATTTGGTACTTGTTTTAAATGCGCAATGAAACCCTGATGACGCCCCGTCATTGCTGGCGCGGGCAATGATCTTGCCTAATAACTTCGGGAGTTACATCTTGGCCCCATCTGCATCTCACCGCCAAGTTGAAGGAGAAGCCGGCAGCTCATTGTTCTCACTGTTCATCAAGTACTCGACACGAAGTGTACGTGTCCAACTCGTTTTCTCTTTTAATTTGAGTAACTCATCGTGCAACTCGTGAATAAATTTCAGCGTAAATCAAGTGAATTAAAGTGTTTATCACTCATCAAGTTTCGACTCAACAACTGTGTTACTCAGTGTAAAAGTAAAGTTTTGTGGAAGAGCGAAACACGAGGGATTGTCTCGTGACGGGCGACCACGCGGTCGTTCAACTCATTCTTCTTTGTACCACTCATTCTCATTAGACTTCTCACTCATTGTATTCACTCATTAGAGACTCTTGTGCATCATCATTAGACTTATTCAGTCATCAGCTCATTCTACAGTAAATCATTGCCAATCACTGTTTGCAATAGCATCAGTGACACTCAACATATAGTACACCGCGTAGTTCTACTATATACTCAACTCATCTAGATTGGTATTACACTCATCAGTCAATAATAGCGAACATTTAGCAATTCGTATGGACTCATTACAGACGCGCACATTCATTAAACTCGTGTATTGATAATTTATGTGTGTGAAGTCAGTTCAACTCAACTGAAACTCAATTAGCCGTAAATGCAACTCTCTATCGTACAGGTGTGGATGTGTGTGCGACATATTTAAATAAATACACTTATATTTTTGTAACAAATAACACCAGCAATCAATCTCCAGCGCAATCCCCTGGCAAATTTACCGCATTGTTTTTCAGCTTGCTAACACCGCGAACTAAACTAAATTACTCTCAATAATCACACATATGTTACAATATAAAACGTTGAATTTTTACTGTCCAGTATACGATTTATTCTACTGGTATTTTTATGTGATAAAAGTTCCATATTTTTCGCTTGACGAATACCTTAGTTTTCTTGTCGCTGGCATTACCATCGACAACTGATCTGTACTTTTGCGTCTTCCATGTCTTTTATTATTCATAATTTTCAGTAAGATTGCAGTGTTTCAATAAAATAATTGCGATCGTAACTTTATAGTAATTATTGTAATGGTATCAAGTGTAAAATGAGGCATAGACTCAAACATACGCCCATCGATGTGATTTCATATTGTAATGCGTGATAAACGTCGGAAATACGTTCACGTTTCATTGTTTATTTGTTAAACGTTTGTATAGGACAGTTGGTCTGTATCGGAAACGCTTGTTGCTAGGAAATTATATTTATAGTTTGCAGGTTATTTTCAATATGAAAATATAACTATTTGATTATAATCATACGAAGTTGTCAGTAACAATTTTGATTTCAAACATATGGTGTGGATGATTTCAAGGGATTTGTTTCATTACATATCATAAGAACATGTACAGACAATAATTATATTGTGAAGAAATGGCATTATATCATAAGCGATTAAGAATATTTTATGTCTAAATTGATGTTTATTTATTTATGTATAAATTTTCACACATAATCTATCAAAAAGGTATGAATATTCAGTAATCACAGAAAATAATTTCCAACGCATGATCCATTTTTCATTTTTATATGGCAAAATGAGAGTATATTTTGATCTACACTTAGTAGAGTTTACCGCATAACGGGTATTGAATTTACTCTCCATTAAGGATACTATTAACTATGTTTGGCATATAAAATATATTCTGTAACATGTAATGAGTTTATTTGGTGCTAGGGGCGCTTTTCAGCATACATCGTGTGCAGAAATTAAATCAAATAATTTTCGCGAATACTAAGGATAAAATTTACTGTCACATGTTGTAATTACTATTTGAATATTATGATGTCTCAATCCTACTAGAATGCAGGGTTAATTTTACTACTGCTTCTATCATAATATTTTGTATATCACATTCTCTGCGTATCTGAATACGATTGATATCATTGACAGTAAAATCCAGATATTACCGAAACTGGTGAAAACTTGACCCAATCATTTTTTTTAACTACATAACGGTACTTAATTTATTATGCGTATGTAGATATTTGTCTCAAAAGCGAAATATTAGGTCTACAACTTTGTTCCTGCCGTTTTCCGAAAGATGGTTGTATTAGTTAGTGGTAGTTGAAATAAATTAATCACAGATGCTGAACATTTTGCTTTGACATTTGTAAATATAACCCTACGTTGATATAAGTTAGTTTGTGTTTGCATCATAACATTATTTTTAATTATATATGTCCGAATTCTCGTTATTCGTGGAAAGTATTACTTTTTTTATTTTAACATGAAAAAATCTGCAGCTGAGGCTCACCGCATTATCTATAGTACTTATAGTGAAGCCACTATTAGTGACAGAACGTGTCGGGAGTGGTTCCAACGTTTGAAGATCGGTGATTTTGCTGTCGAAGATCGGCATAGTGGTGGAAGGGGAAAAGTTTTCGAAGATGCAGAATTAGAGGCAATTCTTAGTGAAGACTCGTGTCAAACACAAGAGGAATTAGCGAATCATTGAGAGTCAGTCAGCAAGCCATTTCGAAATGCCTGAAAGATCTGGAAATGATCCAGAAATAAGGATATTGGGTACCCTAGAAGCTGAAACCAAGAGACGTCGAGCCACGTTTGTTTGCTTGTGAATAGCTGCTGGAAAGTCAAAAACGGACAGGATTTCTGCCTCGTATTGTTGCCGGGGATGAAACATGGATACATTACAATGACTCCAAGCGCAGAAAAACATGGGGATTGCCCGGTCATACTGCCACGTAGACACCTCGACCTAATATCCATGGCTCCAAGGTCATCCTGTGCATTTGGTGGGATCAGCTTGGCGTAATTTATTGTGAGCCTCTAAAACCGGCTAAAACAATCACAGGTGAGCGTTATCGAACACAATTGATGCGTCTGAGCCGCACATTAAAAAATAAACGGCCTCAATACAGCTAGAGACACGATAAGGTCATTTTAGAACATGACAATGCGAGAGCTCACGTTGCGAAAGTAGTTATAAAATATCTTGAAACGTTAAAATGGGAAATTTTACCTCACCCGCCGTACTCTCCAGATGTTGGTCCGTCTGATTACCACTTGTTTCGCTCAATGCCACACGGCCTGGTTGACCAGTACTTCGATGCTTATGTAGAAGTCAAAAATTAGATCGATACATGGATCTCATCAAAAGAAGAGGAATTTTTTCACTCCGGAATTCGGTTATTGGCCAAAATGGAACAAAGTAGTGGCCAGCAATGGACAATATTTGGAAACTTAATGTATGTAACCATTTTTTTATAATAAAGCCTCAAATTAAAAAAAAACGGCGGGAGCAAAGTTGTGGACCTAATATTTTTTGAGATTCATAGACAAATGTTCTCACTAAGTTGTTCAGTATACAATATAGCAGTCCTGAATGTCATACGTATGTACTTTGGGTGAGTCTCTACCACGACTTTATACTAATACAAAATTGCATATTAGTAATAATAATATTTTCTGAGAACTTACTATGATCACTGTGTGGACTTTCAGGCCTCCGCTCATCCTTCGACTCTTTTTCCGATCCAGGATCAGTTTTCGCTTTTCTTTGTTGTTTTTTCATCTTTGCTCGCTGATTTTGGAACCAAACTTGCACAACCCGAACGCTAAGACCAGTTTCTTTGGCAAGTGCTTCTCGAACTTTTCTGCATGGTTTAGGAGATAACTCAAATGATGCCTTAAACTGTCGTCTCTGGGCTGAAGTAAGTATTGTTCGCGGTCGTTTTGGCCCACGACGACCATCACGGGGTCGACTTTCATCCAAATCCTCATCTGTAAATATGGTTTTACGTTATTAGAATTGAATACATTGAATCACAACTGCTTTAATCCATCATTAGATCAAGTTTGGCGTATATCTGATATTCACAATACGTATGGTTGGCCGTTGTATTTAGAGGACACCATATGTACCCATAATAGTTAGAATATCTAGATATCAGAGATTTACATAAATTATATTTAGTATATTAATTGATGGATTTATAGACACTACATCGAAAATACTGCCTAATCGCAGAGAATATTGAACGTTATTCAGTAATCGGAGCGTAAAAGAACTGTGCGCTGTACATATCATATATTACGCGAATCGTAGAAACTCAAAAATAAATTATTCCGCATCATTCGCTTCATTATTCATGTCAAATTAATCGATGTCTGTCAAAATAGAGCACTACATGATTGTTGGTAAAAAAATAAAAGTTTAAATAAGTTTTGGATACGCGTGCCAAGACTAGCCCTCATCAAATGCAAACTGATTGGTATAACAAATTGGAACTATGAATAATTTAGACTTTAGGGTTCACATTGCTCAACGCATCTTCATTGTCCGTTCGGCTGTTAATGAAAGCGCATGCAACGTTAATGGCTTGATTTAGTCATTATAATTTTGGTTCAACTCATCATATGAATTGTTTTTGAATATACTTATTAATTATTTGGTGCTTCCCCGCAATCATTATATCTGTGTAGTACCGCTCAATCATTGTTGCGACGCCATTTTTTGAGCAGGCTATTAATTAAACTAATCATTTCTCAAAATCTTTGCAACCACTCAACATCTCTATTCAAATTACTATTGTATTAACTCAACATTAATTGTGTACTAATTTTTTCATTATATTTTTTGTATTCATACAAGCTATTAATTTGTTTTGCTGTAAATATTACTCTGCCCCGAGTTGACCACGAGGCAAATAGACGCTACCATAGTTATTTTTCTTTTACTTGGTCAACTCAATTAATTTTGTATCACAACCAATCATGATTTTTATATTGTTTTGTATTATATTATGTTGTTTTTGAATTATCGAATAATTTTATTTATGGTTAATAAACGCCAATCACAGTTGGAGTGTCCCGTGATCCAATTACGTTCATTGTACTATTTTTACATAAAATTATTCTAAGCTCCTTATTGTCCAACCAATGCCAGGTATTGGATACGTTCATGGTTTATTCAACAATGAATCGGGTTTTCCCAACCATTGTTATTAAAATTGTTGATTCAGTGTTCAACACCAATCATCATATAGTTCAAGATGAAATTGTGTTTTAATTGTGACTCATTACTTAATTCAACTTTGTGCACTCATTACACTCAACGCATACTCATTGTTCGACTCAATCATCGTGGTGACGCCATTTAGGCCAGGACATGAATTAGCTTTTATAATCTCGCTTAAAATCGGTCATCCTGGGATATTTTTCATTCAATTATAATTGAATTGACTCAACTCACCTATTGCTTTATATCTTTCATATTTTTCTATTATATATTGTTTTATAATCTCGCTTAAACTCGGTCATCCTGGGATATTTTTCATTCAATTATAATTGAATTGACTCAACTCACCTATTGCTTTATATCTTTCATATTTTTCTATTATATATTGTTTATTTAAATTTTCCATCGTCTACTACGAGACGACTGATTACAGTGTGTTTTCTTTTCTTTTGCTTGAACTAGCTTATTATAATAATTTTGACTGTATAATTTTATCTATTAGGTCTACAACTTTGCTCTCGCCGTTTTCCGAAAGATGGCTGTAGTAGTTAGTAGTGGTGGAAATAAATTAATCACAGATGTCGAACATTTTGTTTTGACATTTGTAAATATAACCCTACGTTAATATAAGTTAATTTGTGTTTGCATCATAACATTATTTTTAATTAAATATGGGCAAATTTAGATCAAATTCTCGTCATTTGCGGGAAGTATTACTTTTTTATTTTAACATGAAAAAATCTGCGGCCGAGGCTCACCGGATTATCTCTAGGACTTACGGTGAAGCCACTATTAATGACAGAGAGTGTCGGCAGTGGTTCCAACGTTTCAAGAACGGTGATTTTGCTGTTGAAGACCAGCATAGTAGTGTAAGGAAAAAGTTTTTGAACATGCAGAATTGGAGGCGATTCTTAGTGAAGACTCGTGTGAAATAGAAGAAGAATTAGCAGAATCATTACGAGTCAATCCGCAAGCAATTTCGGAACGCCTGAAAGATCTGGAAATGATCCAGAAAGAAGGATATTGGGTACCCTACGAGCTGTAACCAAAAGACGTCGGACGACGTTTGTTTGCTTGTGAACAGCTGCTGGAAAGACGAAAACTGAAAGGATTTCTGCATCGCGTTGTTGCCGGGGATGAAAAATGGATATATTACAATAACCCCAAGCGCAGAAAACCATGAGGATTGTCCGGTCATACTGCTACGTCGACACCCCTACCGAATATCCATGTCTCCAAGGTCATGCTTTGCATTTGGTGGGATTAACTCGGAGTAATTTATTATGAGCTAAAACTGGCTGAAACAATCACAGGTGAGCGTTATCGAATACAATTGATGCGTCTGAACCGCGCATTAAAAGATAAACAGCCGCAATACAGCGAGAGACCCGATATGGTCATTTTCCAACATGACAATGCGAGAACTCACGTTGCGAAAGTGGTTATAAAATATCTTGAAACGTTAAAATGGGAAATTTTACCTCACCCGCCGTACTCTCCAGATGTTGGTCCGTCTGATTACCACTTGTTTCGCTCGATGGCACACGGCCTGGCTGACCAGCACTTCGATTCTTATGAAGAAGTCAAAAATTGGATCGATACGTGGACCTCATCAAAAGAGTAATAATAATACGTTTATTAGGACTTACTTTACGGAGAACCCTCGTATAATCTTATACCATGATATTCCCTATCCATCCAAAAAATCAGATAAATATTATTGGCTCACATTATTACGCAACACATACTATCATGCACATTAACCATTCAGAATTTGGACTGATGGCTGAACGAAAGTCATATGACGTGAAATACATTTATACAATCGCTTTTAGTTATACTACGTTACGTCGTTATGCTGTAAATTCTTATTTGCTCCCTTTATGAGAGATTATTTGTTTTGCCATAGATATAGGTTACAGAGGATTATCAATAAATTTTAGTACATGTAACAAAAAGTTCTTAGGAAAAACGCAAAAAGAATGTGCTTAATAGCGTCGTTTGAAATCAATTAGACTTTAGTTCAGTTAACAGTATCATCTACGCTCGCTTAATTGTTAATAAACGAATTGATTTTTATCTGATGATGCTTCCAAGAATCATTTACATCATTACAATTTCAAGTGAATTGAATAAATACTCAGCTATGGCGAATTATTAGGCTCAATATCGCCGCAAGAATAAGGATGTCCTTCGGATACAACTGATAAAAACACAGTCAAGGCATGGGAGGAGGCAGTTTAGAGGGTGCAACCTGGCACGTAAAACAAAGTATATAACTAAAAAACTGATTACGAAATGCCCATTCTCCATTCTCTGAATAAAAATAGATGCCAGCTTTCCTAAGAAAAGAACGGCCACAGAGAGCGATATTGCACATGCCATATTTGCTTGTGAAAGCATTGGATGCCGCTGAAGCGCGTTAACCCCAGTCAACCACTGTCCTCCCACTATATCCCAAGGAAAATTTATCAACGGTTTGGAAAACCTCTCTAACCTCGCCTCCATTGTTCCAAAACAACGGCCTGAGTTGTCATTACACATGTATTAGTCTTTACATAGGAGATGTGTTATATTCGTGCTTTGTGTGATATACGAGTAGTTCCAAACATTCACCTATGTGACTGCTTAGCTGAACTAGTAGCATAATAATGCCTCGATTCTCTCCATCCGTGTTTTATTTTTCGATTAAAGCAGACGAGGTAATCTTCACTTCTTCCTGTCTCATCTCGCCTAATAATATGTAGAAGGCTGTTTGGCCATTCTGCTGTTCCAGAAGTCGCAGGAGCCTTAGCGTCTCGAAAATCTCCAATCAATTGACTTACCGAGTGACGCACAAACTGTAAATAGGATAACTTTTTTATATTGTATGTCATGTGATGTTCCTGATATAATAGATAGGAATTTATTACTTAAACTTCCAATCTTCTAAAAAATCATTTTCGCGGCTATTTTTTAGACTTTCTCATGAAGCAGTACGTGCCTGCGTATTGATCTGCTTTGTATACCTCACCCATATGTTTATTATAATTTATAACCACGTCTTGCTTCACAATATGTGTTCTTCCTTCTTTACGTGACCTTTTAGTAACGGATGTCGAAGATGAGGTAGCACAGGCGATGAGCATGGTAACAATACGCTTGTTTGTCCAAGCCAATACTAGTAAAACGTTCCGTCTCTATACAACGATTTCATTTTTTGCAACCGTTGGATTTTTCATTTCGCGTGGAATAAATTTCCTATTCGTATGGATAGTTCCAGCTAGATTACATTTCATTCTCAGTAGTGCATCTACCAAAGGAATGCTTGTGAAGTACCGGTCATTGAAGATATGGTATCCTACAGCGCTAGGATTGGATTGCAATACATTGTGTTACAGTTGTAATACTATTTTCGGGCTTATTGGCAAATCTGGTCTAACTAATTTTTCGGTAGGAGAACTACCATAATATGGTGAAATAGCTTCTATATAACCAATATTGGTGCCTGCAAGAAGATAAATACGAATTCCCCACTTGGTTGTTTTCAGTGGGTTGTACGTTAGAAAACTTATTCGCCCTTTAAATTTGACGATTGATTCATCCGCTGATAACTCCGCCCCAGGTACAAAATTTTCACGACAATTACTATCAATGTAATCTAAAAATTGCTAATTTTTTGCGTCCTTGTTGCCATGTTTCCGGTACCTGCAATATTTTCATTTGTGTGTAGCATCCAAAATACTTGTAAGAATCGGTCGCTCCTAAATATTTCGGCAAACTATGGGATCTTACATTTCTTGTCAGTGGTCCAATAATCTTCCAAGCTCGGAAGTGGCATTGTCCCCATAAGCAATATTATACCGAGAAATGCTCGCATTTCTTTTGGTGTGACATTAGTCCATGTATGCCATGTGGATCGCTTTTCTAAATGTTTTCCTTGTATCGGATGATTTGGGTACCGTTTAGTCTCCTCAACTATTTTTCTGATCAACTCATCGGTAAAGAACGAGTTGAAGAAATCTAATGGTTCTGTGTGAGTTGAATTTAGTTGTGAACCAGGGGTTCGTGATCCAGAATTAAATTGTTTTTTTTGTGGAACGATGTCGTGATTCGTGACATTCATCCATTCGTTATCACTAATGCTATCATTTTCCTGAATATTCATTTCTTCATCACTACTACTACCACTGCCCACATTGAAACGCCTGAGTGCATTCGTTTCGCATCTTTCTGTTTCCAAAATACGGAAGATAAGATCTCGACACAAAGACAAAAAAATATAGATCGACACTCGCCCGCAAAGGGAAACATACGCCACCCACTACGCGAAAATTCGGGAGCTATATGCCGACACGCGTCCGCACCGGTCAAAAGACTTGGGCGGTTATTTGCCGACACCCGTACACAAAGGGTTAAACCTGCTCCGAATGATTTGGTTATTTATTGATTGATCTTTGTTCTCATTCATTTTCTTGAACGACTTACATGTTCCCTTATTCATATAATTTTACTGATAAAGATTCATGTATATATTCATAGTTATTATTTGTATGTATATACTGTTTTATATCGAAACTGAAATTGATTTATCGATCAATTACTTCACTGATTTAAATACTTGCTCATGCATAACATGAACACGCAATAAAAATTCCATGATTCAACAAATATTGAGCAATCATCTGTGACTGTTCCACTTGCATTTTGAAAAAAAATGGATATTAAGAAGCGTTCGAGAATTTACTCGTCTTTCTCGAATGTTCCAAAACACAACTGTTGCCATGCCGCATTTGGGCATAATTTGGTGACAAAGGCGCTACCCTGTGTCTATATAGGGTGAAACGCGCCATGCATGATATTAGTATAGACCAATTGATCACAGTCATTACATCTTGTGAACTTTGTCTGCGTTTTTTCTGGCTTTACATTTGTTGTTTGTGCAATTTGCACAATTCAATCTGGGGATTCAATAAATATATTTCATTCTCAACTAGTGCATAAATTGCATTGCAACGAGGTGACAACACTGTTGTATCTGATAATAAAGCTGCTGTAACAAATGGACTTACAACCCACGGGTTACGTCAGCTTTGAACACTAGCCGCCTGCTCAACTGACTTCACTTGCGTTTGTGATTGCGCGCGCAAGTTGTTTCAAAGTGAAATAAAAGTGCCTAACTTTCCTAAACGACTAACTGACGAACTGTATTACTCATAACCGTATGGCGTTAGAATTTATTGTGGCCTTATAACCCACATTAGTTGTAGTTGCTCTTCAAGCACATGTTATAAATATTTTTCTTATTCAATTCGCCGTGTATAGAAATTGTCAATTAGAATTAAGACTTTTCTATAATAGATCGGAGCCAGCGTGCATTAAATTATCATTAATGTGCATTCATCCATTTGAATTAACTTCTCTAACAAGAAGAATGGTGTACTTATTCATTGATTTATCCATTATTTCGTTGATTTACTTGTGCATTCATTCATTTATTTATACATTTGTTGATTATTGAACTGAATAATTGATTCATTTATTGATTTATTCATTGATTTGATCATTTTTTATTGATCCATTTGTCCATTCATTTATTTGTTGATTAATTAATTCATCATTTTATTTATTCATTAATTTTGTAAAGTTTGTTGACATGGTGACGCGTCATAATATATCATCAGAATCGAATATACGTACTCGTATATGTGATGTCCCACAATAGATAAAACGTCATTTTGTGACGATATAAACGTCTGATGGAAATAAGTTATTGCAGATTATAACATTCTCATGCTATGTACGAAATTTCAGACTTTTTTATCAAGCTACTCCTGAGATTACATGGCTCTCATTTTCATTGCATGTGATTACTTTAATGTGAAACCCATATTTTTTGTCTCCGGTCAAAGTCATACCCAATTATGACATCACCATTTATAATTCCCCGATCCCCAAATGCTGTGTACAAACTTCCAGATTTTTTGGGCCAGCCACTACTAAGACCATGTGGCTTATATTTTTTACGTCCCACACATCGTATATCATATTCATATTTCTCTTCAAAATGCGTGTAGTAGCAGCAGATTTATGCAAATTTTTTTCGCGACCCATACAAAGCTTTCGATTCGACTTCAATATATCGATTGGACTGAATTGGTTTTTGAAGTTATGTAACCCTTTAGAAAAAGCACAAATCTTTGTGGTGAGTAATGCCTGAGTTATTTTCTATTTGAATTTGTTGGATACTAGGTTTCTTAAACTAAGATTTAGCCACAAAAGTAGTATTTTTAACTTAATTGAGATCACGGGAATATTCGAGCGTGATTGATGTTTATTGAAATAAAATATATCTCAATCTATGAGTCACGTAATGAATGGAAAAACAGGATCGAAATAATACAACAGAAGAGAAGAAAATAATACAATGGTTGATAATGAAGTTAATTGAGTTGATCAAAGAATTAATTACAAAAAGAAAATTGAAAGAGACTGAAATAAACGTGGTCGCCTCGTGGTCGACAAGAGACAAAAAATATAAAAAAGATAATAATTCAAAAAATATAGTTATAATTAAATTATAAATATTATGAGTAATTTATTGAATATTGTTGTGATAACTGATTGTGAGGGGAATTACCAGGATGGGAGAGTAATTGCAAACGGAATTCAGTGGATTGTATAATAATAATGGATTGTGATCCAAGGCACCAGATTTTTGGTATGGTATGGTATGATATGCACGTGGGAACTGAATTTTTACTTGATTATAAAAACTATAGAAACTTTATTGTAACTGTTCACAAATAATAATTTTCAAATATGGGTGTTGATCGTTTCGAACTTAACACAAATGAACACTTCTCTAGTTGAAATACACTATTGTCACCGGTGATAACTAACTGCAATGGCCACGTGGCCGTAAATCACGCAGCCCGGAGACGTTGATTTCCTCTTGATAAGTATTCTCATGATTTTTGCTCTATTGGTGATTAGACGTGGTGGTGTAGCTGGTTGATAAGCATTTGTTTTTTGAACGATTAGATCAGGTTGACAATTTCATTTCTCGTGTGGATAAATTGATTAACTACATAGGATCAAAAAGCGTGTGTTCACCCCCAAGCGTCACTGCGAGAGACCGAAAGTAGTCCCATGTAATAGTGTGCATGAAACTATGATGCGCAAACTTGTCTATGTGATCATACGACTTGGTCAATGGGCATCTCGCATGATGCGCAACTGGTTGCGTGGATGATCAAGTTGTGTACGTGAATCTGGCTGGCTGTGCGCATGTATCAATACGCATACTTCAATGCACTATTTGATGGTGTGGGCAATGCACTCAAAAATTGACAACTAGTGCGTATAATACGGTTGCACCCGAGAGGTGCTGCCACATGGTGAAGTGAGTTGTTACTACTGACGTCAATTCGTAACAAATATATTGAGCTGAATCTGCGTTAAGCGATGGGTATAATTCAAGATTCTTAAAAATAAATTATAGCGTGCTCACCATGGTGCCGCTACAATGTTCAAGTTAAAACAATTGAGTCGAATAAATTTTCATCGAAGACTACAATTCTCTAATTACAATTACCAATTAATTTGAGACTTGAGCTCACACAATCACTCCAAATACAAACTTATTGCAGGTGAGCACAAAAAATAAATTGAAGAGTTTACTAGAAAACTTGAATTGAGTCGTGCAAATTATAATTACGTCGAGTTGAGACAACTCAGTCGCGTGCACTTACTATTCCTAAAGAACTTACGATCATCATTAACACAATTACATTGATGAAACACAAAAATATTGCAGTTCTAGAACTTGACAAATAAAACGGTGAAAATATTATATTAAATATGGACCAAGATTTACTGATTATGAGCAAATGATAGAAATGAATTCATAAACTTAATCAAATAACACGCCATCAATTATTGATGATAAGATGATTAACTAATTAAAAAAAATATTCAGGATCACGATCAATAAGAAAATTAGTCAAGTTAAATTTATCAAACAGATTGAACGGCAACACTTACTCTGTTTTGAGTTTGGTTAATTCCATAACTAATATATTTATTGTATATTAGGGTGCTGCATACCAGACGAAATACGTTTGTAGATATATAATAAACGGTTTTTCGACGATTAGCCATTGTTATTAAAATCTTCGTTGGAATTTATGACGAAAAGTAGTACTACGATAAGTTGTATTTGAGGTATTACATTCACTTGAGAACCGATGAAGATACATTTTAACTATTTATTTTGCCATTTCCACCACTACAACGAATAAATGATACGAATACAAACGATTGTGTGGTAGCATGAGACTGCAACTCTCATTTCACCAATTTGGCATATATATTCGTGAGGTCAATTTAGTACCCCAGAAACAGCATACATGAGTATACTTCCCGTCTCTTAAAACATATATTGTTTCAAGTCACAGAAGATTATCATCAGATATTATTGCGTTATACTGGTATAATTCGAAGTTGGGCAACCATCACCCCTACGAATCCCAGTTCGTGTCAAATCAGCCACGACTGTAGGGGCTCCTGAGTCCGCCCGTAAAACCATAGCTGGAGTATGGTCATAGCTTTGCGTGGGACACGCAGAATTAGCAGATTTACATTCCACTCTTGCTGTAACAAAAAAACGTATCTACCAATACTTATGAGAATTTGACTAACGGTATGATAGAGATCACCGTCCATTATCTTTACAGGCCTAGATATGGTTTATGCGCACTGTTTTGGAAATTGTTTGAGAGAATGTTTGCCGGGAGATGTTGTACACGTGGATGATTGAAATGAATTAGTCGCAGTGTAAAATGTATTGTTGTTTTATTTAAAAGTGCACGTAAAATAGGTATCACAAATATAGTTAATCGATGGTGTTATCAAGAATAATTGAGTGAGAATGTGTATTGAGAATGTGAGATTGTATATGTTGAACGAATTATATATTTTGTAGCATCCACGGGATTATATTAATCGTCGTGGATGATGAAACAAATGGCGATAGTTCGCTATTGGCGTCGCACACGATGGTTAGTTGATAATTATATAAATTACTTCCCTACGGTTCCCTATCACACAGATGGTGAGCTGGTCTGCTCAGTGCGTTGCACTTGATTGTCTATGTACTGGTCACGTTGGGAGAGAGATTACTTAATTGTTTTGAGATAATTAATTACTAAACTACATGCGTTGCACACCTAAAGCGAAGCTATAGCGAAAGTGACTTTGTCGAGAGTGAGAATGCATTAGTGCGTAAATGTAAGCGTCGCGCGCAACCAACAAGATTGTGTGTGTAGATGAGAGTTCGCGCACCTGGCCAATCGTTGACTTAATCAATTTTAAACCCGCACCTTAACGATATTATTCGAGTTACTGTTGTTATTGCTCATAAGTGTATATCGCTAAGGATAACATTAAGTATACTTTGCGAAAAAGTATATATTGCCTGTGACATCAATCTTCAATGTTCTTCTTGTTTTCGGCGGATAATATCGCATTTACCAGTTATTGATACTTATAATTTGAATGTCGCTGGTCTATCAGTCATCTAACATTTCTTTAATGAACATTTTGAACCATATATCTGGTGTACTGTTTGTCATTTGGGACGGACGCGGCAAGCCATTCGCGGCATTGTTAAGCAATAATTTATCAATAGTTTGAGCTCGAAAATTAAATTCTGGGTTAGTTTGGTATAATGTGTATATCGTCTAGACAGTGAACAGTAATTACAACGTTCTCACTAAGGCGCGGTCATATCAGAAATTCGAATTCCTGTACAAGTATAAAAGATAAAGTTGAAATTAACACACAAAGGATTAGACTAGTGAGAGTGTTGAAATGAAAGTTTGCGGGTACCTTACATATTAAAATGAGATAAAACTGGGAAAATACCAATATTATTGTTAAGGTAAGGATTCAATTTTATAAAGGCATATGAGAGACATTAATTATCAATCTTTACTTTAATACTAGGAACAAAAACACTTACAATACTCGACATCATCTCAACGACATCTCACTTACAACTCCTACCCATAGTAGTCCAAAACCCTCTATCCCCTCGTCTACACATACTAAGGCGCTCATGTGCACTACCCGTATGTCACATACTATACTTAATGTCCAATGGAAATGTATTACATATAAACAAATTGATAAACATCATAATCGCTTGGATAAACTTGAAAGATTACTCATTAATCCTAAAATTGAAGCTTAGGGCTCATAATTGAAAATTAAAGTAGAGAAAGTATAGATAATTATACTGAATTTTTATATTGTTATGAATTATAACAGAAGTTATTATTATTATTAAACTATGGAAACTGTTTTTTAATTTCTTAACATTATACAGTAAATACCACTATACAGTAAATAACAGTATCACTAGTCCAGAGCATACCCACTCATAGCTGAGACGATTCTGAGACGAAAAGTCCTTTTCGGTTTTTCAATACATGCTATTGTTTTTGAATTATTAGTTAACAAAGATAGTCTATCAGTGTGCATGATTTCAGCAGGCAGGAAAGAAGTAGGGATGTAAATGAGTGTTCTTCGGACCCAACTCTCAACTACCAGTGTTATTCAGTGTATATTTATTCTTTCGAAAGTGAAATAAATATGATATAATATGAAATGAAACTTTTCTGAATTTTGCTCTACAAATATGATTAAACAACTCTACACCGTGTCTTACATAAAATGACCGTCAAGTAGTATGACAATATT